>BMAU01002145.1:747500-842431 GCA_019973935.1 Trichonephila clavipes
GCACATAACAAAAAATTGAAGCATTTCATTTTAGATGGTATTTTGCTTCGCTTCGATGAAAAATAGTTAACAACATTCAAAAACTGGAAATGCAGGGAGTACATTTTTTTTTTGCTTCAAAAATTTAGACAACCTAATGATTTATGCGACATATTTTAGTTGCCGTATCAAACTACTTTAAATATGTTTCGAAGAAGTTATTTCGGTGTAAACAAATGCTCTACAGACAAAACAAATCTTTTTATTTCGTCACTGTTTATTTTTTCAAACCAGAGGTTTTTGCCGGTCTCTGAAGATCATTTATCATGCAAATAGGACCACTTAACATCGCTGTGAGCAAAGAAAATAGCTGTCAGGAGTCATCAAAAAAAGTATTTTCAGTTGCTTTTAAAATATACATGTTTATTTCTATTTTATTTTATTTCAAAAAACATTTCTTCTAGTGTCTCTAATGAACAGCAAGGCTCTTTTTAAAACTGAAGCTAAAAATGTCAAAGACGTTTTTACGCATAATTTTTAATTAACAGTTAATTCAAATATACATTAAAATGCATTTTAATGAGTGTAGTTCTTTTAAAGGGAAAACAATTTATTTTTTTTGAATTCTTTTGTTTGTTATTGGTATTTTCCTGGCAAATAAATAATTCCTGTTTAATGAAAAAGTCGTAAAAGTGCCTTGTGAAACAATATTTATTTTATGCATTACATAATATAAGCTAAAACTTCTTTCAACCCCTATTGGAACATTTAAAATTTTTCTATTTTTGAGAGTAGTGAATAATTTACAAAATGCTATGTAATACATTAATATACATCGTGATAAAAAATGTAGAATGTATAACTTTTTTGAATAAACAAATCAATCCAAAATGACTTAACACATATTAAAACTATATTATAAGCTGATATTTAGCTATACTTAGAAAAGTTTTGATTAATTTTCTCGAAATTTAGGCAACTAATCACTAGGAAGATATGTAAAAATTTAGTAAACATATTCTGCATAAATTTAATGTGAATTTCTTATTAATACATTTAATATATATTATTGAAAGCAATTCATCTTTTCACATTAGTAATTTTCTTAGCTACGCTTTGAAACTAGTCAGATGAACTCTAACAAGTTTTAAGTGAATTAACAGATATATCTTCAAGTCCTTGTAGATACATTGTATATTGAACTTTGTATAATAATGTAATATATTCAATACCATTACCATTTAAATTTGCATTGTAGAATAGAAAACAGGGGGAATTTTTGTACAGGAGGGGGAATAGTTTGGGAAATTGAAACCAATACTATTCATCTGAAAGGATTTCAGTGTTCATCTCTTCTCTTATGTGTGTGTGTGTGTGCCTATATATATATATAGTTCAAACATAATAAAATCCAACTTCCAATTTTGTGTTTAACAGTAGATGTATTAGTTTCCCGTTATTATTTCTTTGTCTGGGCAGCTTTTAATGTTGTAACGTACTAAGAACAAAAATACAGTCAGGCTAGAGATAAATATATTTCTATTTTATTTTACAAGACCCACTCTTCCATCTTACAAACCTTACCTTATCTGTTATTTCTTACAATTCTCGTCTCTAAATGATGCACTTTCAGCATGCTATGTCGTTTCTGGCGCTCTTTCTGCTCCAAACCCCCTGCAATTTAAGGCAGTCACTATTCGCTATTTGTCCTTGACGAAATCAATCGTCTTCTATGGTAATAATGTTTCGCTACAAAGTGTATATCTTTTTAATTATTTAAAAAAAGGGTGTTTCTATGGACAAAAGAAATAAGAGAAATTCAAACGAATTTAATGTTCAATAGAGCATTAGAGCAATGCATAAGCTAGTGATTATCTCAAAAGGTGTGGCTTCAAAACTTTTAAAAGTCATTAATTTTATTATTATAATTAAAAATCTTTAAAATATTAAATAAGGTTAAATGTAAATCTTGCCTAAATTGATTACATTATACAATGCTTTAAGCTATTATATATATATAACTATTAATATTAAATTATATTATACAAAGTGCTTAAGCTGTACTTAACGTTAATAATATTCTATCAATTATAATTTTTTATTATTGAAAAATGCGTTCATTATTTCCCATTTTAAATCTATTTTGTTAAACTGATTTTTAATTTATAACTATTCATTACAGTATAATTTATGATTGCTTAAATGTACTGGTTATAAAAACTCATTTGTCATTCATACTATGAGTATACCACGACAATATTTAAATACCGTTTCAAAAGAACAGTCTGGTAATAAAAGTTAAAAAATATTGTTTTAAAACAATGAGACTCATTTTTGCTATTTTTCTGAATTTCCTTTTGTATTTTTTTTATGTAAAATAATTTAACCAATGGTTTTTTTCCTCGATATTTTTAAAACTATAAAAAAAGAGCTAAATAAAAAAAATGGATATATTTCATTTTAAATATTTTTTCCTTAAAAATAGAAAAAGTATATACAATTAAAAACTTTCACAATTGGTCAGAGTTTAAAAACCCACTGTTTTAAATAATAAAGTGAAAAATTCAGAAAAGATTAAATTTGATAGAACAGAATAAAAATGATAACTGAAAATGTTTCTTATAAATAAGATGAATAGAAGTGTTTGAAATTTAAGCATCCGATTTTCATGGAACATGCTCAAAAAATCTGAAAAAAAAAAGATCAGTGAGAAAAAATAGTTAAAATGTAAATGTTAATTTAATCACTCAATTTAATTATTAATTATGAAGTATCTGTTTTATGTAAATCATTTTTATTAGCTTTGTACTCTGTTAATTTATATTTAAAATATGTTTTGTACATTTTTTCTGCGTATAACAAGTGATTTTTTTTAATTTTAAAAATCAAGTTCTCATGACATTTTTTTGTGAAAAACTAATATTTTAGAATTTTTTTAAACATAGCAAAATTCCAAGATAGCTTTAGTTTTCTTTATTTTCTGCTATTAATTTACATTGCAGGCTATCTATAAAAAAATATAAATACAAAAGTAAAAATTATTGCATTTTTCAATATGTGTTGTCTCAAAGTTTCGCCCCTTATATACGTTTAAATCTTTTTTCTTTTTTTTAAAAAAATGATGTTAAATTTCAATTTTGATTTCATTATTTTAGTGTAATTTTCTTGAAAGAAAAATATTTAATGAGATTATAATTTTAATTAAATTTTCTTTTTCAACCTGTGATTGTTGCTTCGTGATTTCATAGACTTGACAATAAGCATTTTCACTTATTTCTCAGTTTTTATTTACAGTTTGATTTCAAAATCACGGGCAAAAGATCATTCCTAAAACGAGATTTTAAGTCCATCATTTTAAGTTTCGAGGGCTAGCATACCACGCCGCATCAGTTCTAGAAACATTTGAGTGGCAGTTGAAAATACTGGTATTATTTAGATTTCTTATAAATCATAAAACTGTTATCTAAGTTTAATGGCTTCTGCTGAAGAATGAAAGGAATATTTTCTAGATAACGACAAAAGAATAAATAAATAGAAAATACGGCGAATATAAATTGGTCAGATTTTAATAAACCTGGATAAAACTTGAAAGGCATGTATGGAATATCCATAGACGAAAAAAGAAAGGAAGACAACACATAATTGCATGCATCCTATAGAAAAACACATTACGTCTGGAATGTACCAGAACAATTCATGTTGACTTTTACAGTGATGTACTTTGAAGTTCATATATTTTCATAGTAAATACTGTTTTGAAAATTTAAATAAAACACACAATTTTTTTTGCAAATTACATTTTTATTTACTTCAAAGAACTCTATTTTCTTCTTCTTTAATTTCTTTTGTAATAATACACTTTTATTTTCAAAGTAAGAAAATCATTTTTTTTTTTTTTGTGAAAATAACATATCTCAACACAATAATAGATTTTTCTAAATGGAAAAAAAACAATGGAGTTGGTAATCAGAATATATATATATATATATATATATATATATATATATATATATATATATATATATATATATATATATTATCTCAAAACTTTTCAATGAAGTTTAAAAGCAGAATTTAGCTTTATCTTGCCTTTACCGAAAAGATCTTTAGACCACACCATAGAAGTTGTGCTACGAAATGCACCCTAATAGATAAATGCTAAAAAAATGTTTAATTTTTTTAAAAAAAAATACCTTTATTTATTGATTGATATTTGAAAACATTTTTTAAAGAAAGTTCATAGCAATACAAATAATATACGTATGAAATAAAAATATAAATTGTTAATTCCATATGGATAATTACTTATATAAAAGAATTACTTAACTTAAGTAAACATTATATATATATATAAATGGACTTATAAGTGGGAGAAAATATCAGCATTTTCTTTAAATTCTTGGCCCATGGTTATAAAGGGTGTTTTTTTAGAGTTATAGAACTTTAAATTGCAATAAAACAACGATGTATTATTCGATTGACATGAATTTTTTATTCGAAAGATAATCTTGTGGCATTACATTTTAAATATGATTTCTGGCATATGACTGCCACGGCTGGCTCGGATGTAGTCCAATCTGGACATCCAATTTTCGATGACTTTTTCCAACAGTTGTGGCCGCATATCGGCAATAACATGGCGAATGTTATCTTCCAAATGGTCAAGCGTTTGTGGCTTATCCGCATAGACCAATGACTTTACATAGCCTCACAGAAAATAGTCTAGCGGTGTTAAATCACAAGATCTTGGAGGCCAATTCACAGGTTCAAAACGTAAAATTAGGCGGTCACCAAACGTGTCTTTCAATAAATCGATTATGGCATGAGCTGTGTGACATGTTGCGCCGTCTTGTTGGAACCACAGCTCCAGGACATCATGATTGTTCAATTCAGGAATGAAAAAGTTAGTAATCATGGCTCTATACCGATCACCATTGACTGTAACGTTGTGGCCTTCATCGTTTTTGAAGAAGGATTCCACCAGCCCATAAAGCGCACCAAACAGTCAGTTTTTCTGGATGTAACGGTGTTTCGACATATACTTGTGGATTAGCTTCACTCCAAGTGCGGCAGTTTTGTTTGTTGACGTAGCCATTCAACCAGAAGTGCACTTCATCGCTAAACAAAATTCCCTTATGAAAATCGGGAACAACGGCCATCTCGTTTTGGGCCCATTCGACGAATCTACGCCTTGCTTGATGATCGTTTTGATGAATTGCCAAACCAAACTGAGAATAAATCACTTGACAGCTGTTAAATTGGTCGCCATCTTAGAAAGTAATGCCAACTTAATTTTCTATACCTGGAAAAAAACACTCTTTATATTTACAAGTGTGTGTGTGTGACAGCTGTATCTGTTTCTTTAATTATACTGTACCGATTGATAAAATAAATTAAATGGCGTACAATAAATTTGATATAAAATCGCAATACTTAACGCATATAGGATTTAATAAATGCTATCTTGCAAAGCACATTTTATACTAACTTATGCTTGTTGAATCATTCACGTTGCAATATACTTCGTACACGTTACTTATGTTATACTTTTGGTAATTTACATATTTTTGACTTTAAGAATCTTAATACTTTTTATCGTTTAGATATTGATTTTTCATTTTTAGTACAGCATTAAAGTTTTTTTTTTTAAATTTTCCCTCAAGTTTTTCAATTTTACTTCTCCAAGTGTATTATTCAGAGCTAGAGTTATAATAATTTTAATATTGCTACGTATTTGTATTTTAATAGTAGAGTTGGGTTTTATTCATTGATAGTATGGTGAGATCTATGTTTATTAGTTTTGAATTTGTGTGTTGGGTATGAGCTCAAAACTTATTTTTAATGTGGTAAGGCTCCATCTCTAAGCTTTTTTAAATAAAAATATAAGTTTGGAGTTAAATTTTATTTTTAGCGTTTTCTCACAATAAAATTTTTATTATTTTTGTTTACGAAACAAATCACACGTGATGCATTAAATTCACTATGTATCAAGATCCACGAAGTTTTTCATATAAATTTTGTAAGGCATTAGAGTCATACTCGTAAATATATTAGCTTTTATTATTTTTTTTTGTTAATGAAGTTAAGAATTTGAAATTTAACAACAAAAATATGCTTTGATAGATATTTAATCTGTTTATTTAAAAATAAAAATTCCATGTGTGTGTTTAAAATAATAGTGCAATAAATTTCCTAAGAAATGTATAATAATAATAATAATAAACTACATATATAAAAAAATGACATTTTTAAAAGTTAATTTTGATGGTCCGTGAAAATTCTTATTTTAGTGGCATTTTACTCATTTTTCTTACAAAATATAACAATGATTTGAAAATAGGCTACTTACTGTGATAGTATTGTTTCCTTCCATTCTGGAAGGAATGAAATTGTCAGAGAGCCTGAGACAAGTTGGACTTCTACACGATAGATGACGGTACTTCCTATCTCCACATCTATAATTTAGATATAAGATTGGAGGGAAGGGAAATATTCTCCAGCCCTCTGCACCCGCGGTTTCTGCTGTGACGGCTTACAAGACTGTCGAACCCACTGATTTAACGAGCACGTACTCAGTATCTACTCGGAGGGTATTTGGGGGCATCGAGCATCTAACCCAGACCCTCCAGTCTGGAGTCCGATGCTTTCACCACTAGGAAACCCACGGCCCTAATGTTATTTTTAATTTTAATGAACATTATACGCACAGTAAAATGGTAGTATTCAACTTTTTTTGAATAAAAGAACACCGCTAACAGTATTCGCATAGCTTAATCACTTTTTAAAAAGCCATTTTTTTTATTCTGGGACATCTTAAGACTCCTTGAGGCCCTGGGCACCTGCACAAATGTAGACCCTTCCTATGACCCTGAAAAATAGACATAACAAATAGTAAGTTGTCAAAAACTCGTATAAACAAGAACTCAAAACAAATGTGTATGACTTACAATCGCACAAACCGGCTCGATCGATTGCCACCTTTTGACTGAATAAGTAATGATGGAGTATTATGATAGGTCTAGACCTATACATAGACGACTATCACCACGTGTAGTCAGTTGACATATTGTCCGAAATTACCGATTTTTTGGGAAGTACAACCGAAAATGACATTTGGCCCATATCTTAAGTTGTCTCTGTGTTTATTATACTTAAATGTTCACAGAAAGGAAAATGTGTGCTATATGTGTGTTATTGTATTCAATGCACTGATAAAATGACCATAAATGAAAAAAAAATATTGTGAATCGTTGAAGTGGAGAATCCATTGGAAATATAATAATTTTATTGCTATTTTAAATGTAACACCATTTTTAGAACTATAAATTGTACGCACACACACACAAAATTGTAAAGATATTTCTAGAAAGGGATGTTATTTACAATGAATATAGTTCAGTTGACTTACTTTGATGCATCTCAAATTATTTCCTGTGCTATCAGGACGTATTAGAGTGAGGTCGACGATTTCAATTCGTGTGATAAAAAAATGCTACTTTTTATTTTTGAAATAGTCTTATAGTTGTTGAAATTATCTAATTTACCATTTATTCAACTGTTTGATGTCTAATTGATCGACAGCCATGATCAATTGAGCATTCTCAAATCATAGTTCTTGATTGTTCTAATGCATTGCGTGTAATGCTTGTCTTCCAAAAAGCCATTTTATATCTATACATCATTTTCGTTGGAAATTTGAAACCTATGCAATTTTCATATTTCAATAAATTTTAATTTTTGCTTCAGAAATTAAAGAAGCACAGAGAATAAATTTAAGAAATGTGTATGTAACTTGCAAAATGATTTGCATTATATTTATTCATTTGTTTAAAGGCAATTCCATTTAAAAAAATATATTTTCCTTAAAATTTAAATATTCCCCATGAAACAGTTATCATGGATATACAAAGAATACTACGACTATTTATAACTTGCTTTGCATTACTATCGGATTATTTTGAAATAAGTTTTAAAAGAAAGGCAACGAGATTATTAATATATTGTTTACTAAACTTCATCTGTGGTAGAGAATCAATAATTAAAACACAGTGTCAAAAAAATAAACTTTCAGTAGATAGACAGAGATATTCCGCTAAAAATCCGAACTATTTATTCCTTCACTATCTTAAATACTGTGCCCATATTATTTATTAGGTGTAAGTACTGCGACAGTAGAGCCTTCCCTTGCACAGACAACAAGATGAATAAAGAATTCCGAAAGCAACAATCAGAATATCTTAGACATCTGGGTTCAGCTCCAATAGACCCGGGAACACACGGAACACTTTTTGGACGTCTTTTATTCCACCCAACTCCCCCGCAGCAGTTTTCCTGCAAGCCCCATATGGTGTCTTTGACTGGAAGGTCTTTGCGGTTGATACGCTCATTTTCCACTTGGCCGAATCTGACCGATTCTACCGTCTTCCACAGCTGATTTTCTTGGGATTTTCGCTGTTTCTCGGGATGTATCGGGGTTCTGGCTTCACTTGGAATTCCATTTGGATTTTCGGAATTTGAATTCGTACCTTAGAAAGAAATTTGTTGAGCTATTTTTAGGTGATGCAAGTTATGTCTAAAAAAGAAAATGAAACTTTTTGAATTTAATAAAACTAGAGATTTTTGTAATAAAATTTGGGAATTCCGCATATTTGTATGAACAATATTCAGCACAAAGAACGTAAAGGCATCTATTATGTAAAAAATAAAACGCATACTTAAAAAAAACGTAATGACGTAGTATAGCATGTATATGAAAGTAAAAATTATATTTTGTAGCGGGTTCTATTTGTTATTTATATAAATCATATAAGGAAAATTCTGTAGATTGCATTGTATGATTGTAAAACCTATTTTTGTGCGGAGGAACGCTTATTAAAGCTAAAGAGAGTTACTATTTAAAGTCAATTGAAGTGGGCAATCAGAACATTTTGGTAGTTGCTGTCATGTTGAAGCTTAAGTGTTAATGGTAGAATGATTGAAACTACTGGAGTTTGAGTGAAACATAGATTCCCAACCTTTTTTGAACTGCGCTCCCTTTTCTAGTTAATACATTGAAACCACCTCCTACCAATCTAGAGAAATAAGAGCATACATAATGTGCATGGTGAACACAATAATTAATTTTTTTTAAAAAAAATATTCTATTACTAATAGAATATATATATAATTTTTTTTAATTTTATTTTTTTTCTAATGCTCCATTTTTTTACTTTATTTTTTTTTACTGAAGTAGCTATTGCCCCAAATATATTTAATGTGTAATATTATATATTTTAGTGCAAATAGGATATTATTAGAATTGAAATGCAACTGAATTTCTTCTTTATATAAAAGAGTGGGGTAGAAGTTTTCGCTTACCTGTTATAAAGACACTTTTGAAAGAAGGTTCTGATGATATGAAGTAATTCTCACAATAACTTATTGCTTTCAAAAGAAAAAAAGAATTGACAGTTTCAGCCTTTACAGAATCACACGTTAATTCCTGATTAACGTATTAAATTATATTTCTTGAAAAATATACGTAATTAAATGCAGTGGACAAACCATTTTTCCTACTGCTCACAAAGACAATACGTACACTACATAAATTAAAATTTACAATAGCGTTAAATTTAATGTAGGTCTGAATGTAATTAATCATCCATTATCTGAACTAACGAAATATGTGAATTTGCGTACACGTGATAGAAATGATTTAAATATATACAATCGACATAAGGTAACCAGTATCTAAGTTTATTTTTGTTAATACATAATCAGCGTGTTTTTAAAGTGATAAAACTTCTATTGGCGCGCTTTGCTTGAGGGACATTTTCCCCTGCCACTCTGAAACCGGAAGTTTGTACCACCTCCACCAATAGAAGTAAAATTAAATTTCCTAGCTTCGATCTAAGCGGGACTCCCCTCCCCTTAACTCTTTCTAAGGCAGGGGTGACCAACCCAAATGACCTCGTGGTCTATTTCGGAAAAACTTTACAATCCCGCGGGCTGCATATAAAAATATATCTATCTATATATATATAAGACGCTTTTGTATTGTCTGTTTGTCTGTTCCCTCATAACTCAAGATCCAGACAACCAAATAACGAGAAATTCGGTACACGTGCACAAAATTACACGAGGAAGGTTCTTAAATAGGTTTGGCGTTCATAATTCTTTCCGAATTTTTAAAATTTAATTTTTAAGTGATTTTCCAGTGTTATGACGTCATATGTCACGTTTCTCACTAAGTGGACAATTTATACTTTACATGCAGTTTTTCAAGATTATTACATATTTTTACTGTAGCTATGTTAATCGGTTGGAATATTTATTCAATTTTTCTATTCTTTGATATTTAATTAGGATTATTTTTCGAATAAATCATTTTTTAAGGATTTTTCTTTTAACAACTAAATTTTTTTGTTGTTGTTTTGGCAACATTTAGGTATTATCGCGGGATGTTTATGTGTGTGATTTTGCTTAAAAATTACAACTTACAATTTCAGTATTTTTTCGGAGAGTTTATTTATTTCTTGAGAATGCGAAGGTTATATTTTTGACAAACTAAAACTTCTTATTGATAATGGTATTTCAGTTTTTATTACTGTGATTAACATAAGCATAGTATTTCCGTTTTCGTTATCTGTTTTAGATTGCATGACATTAATAATGTTTTGCAATTTTATGTGTCTTTATTTTAACCTTTAAGGATATCCTATTGGCTTCAGTGTATAAAATTGCCTTGCAGAAAATCAAACTTGGGTAATTATACCGCCCAAGAGAAAGCAGTGTTGGTAGTAATTACATATCAAACTGGAATAGGCATCAGAGAATGAGCAAAACAGACAAATGGCTTAAATACCTGTTGAGGAAGCAGGTAGTCGTAAGATAAATTATTTTTCGTACTTATGTACTATCCTAACAATTGCCAACGTTCAAAATAATTTGCGAAGTTGGAACCCCGATTTCGCATGTCATATATATGCTGAATTGTTAGTCATGTGCTCCGTTTCATATAATGTCGCCAATAGGTTGTGGTTAGTACCTTATTTTTTCAAATTATACTTTTGCATTGATAGAGTTAGTTCAGTTCTTTTTATGTCAGTTAATGTTAGTACTGTACTTCATTTTTCAATTTATTTTTATTATCGGGATATATATACTTTGGATAATTTTTTTATTTAGTACTTACGTATTATTTCACAATCGCCAACGTTCAAGACAACTCGCCACTTTGGCAATCCCAACTTCGTGTGCGTTGAATTTGCAATCATGTGCTTCATTTTGTATAATGTCACTAATAGGTTGCGATAATACATAAGTACCTCTAATTCTGTACATTACTATAACAGACTGGCCGCAACATACCAATTTGGCGTGATTTAAAAATCATGCCAAAAATGAGTATGTTGAGGAAGCAGGTATTCGTAAGATAAATTATTTTTGTTGCTTACGTACTATCCTAACAATCTCCAACGTTTAAATTAACTTGCCAAGTTTGCAACCCCGATTTTGCATGTCATATATATGCTGAATTGTGAGTCATGTGCTTCGTTTCATATAATGTCGCAAATAGGTTGTGGTTATATGTAAGTACCTTGATTTTTCAAATTATGCTTTTGCATTTATAGAGTTAGTTCAGTTCTTTTTATGTCAGTAATGTTAGTATTGTACTTCATTTTTCAATTTATTTTTATGCTCGGGATATGTATACTTTGGATATTTTTTTTATTTAGTATTTTGTTTTTTTAGTAGATGGGATGTGTATTTGCGTATCGTAATTGATGTTGCAGATTTTCATGCGTTAAGTTTGAGCACGATTTATGTTTGATAAATTTCAATTTAGAAGAAAAAGAGATTCTCAATTACAGAAGCAGCATGATAAAATAATAACAGTTATGGGATTTATTTTTTTACAAAAAATAAATAAATAAAACACTTTTTAAACAAAAAACATTGTACAAAATTGTCGAATTTTGTAAAGTTGTAAATAGCCTCGCTGGCCGCAAAATTATTCTAGGCTGGCCACATGCGGCCCCCGCCCCGAGGGGTGAACACCCCTGTTCTAGGGTAATGAATGCGGGATTTTTTCTAATCCTAGTTGAAGTAGGAAAATGAAACGTAATATTTTTAAAAAATAGGCTTAGATAGAAAAAGAAATCCTATACTAAAATTAAGCATAAAATGTAGAAAATGGACAATTTTTTTATAGAAGTAAGTAAACAGTATTATTATCATTAGGAATATTGCAGTGATCTTAAGAATAAAAATCTATTTTTGTAAGTGAATCGGAATAGCAATGAATTAATAGTTCTATTAATCACTTTACTTAAATATACTTTGAGTCTAAACAGAAAATTAAAACAATTAAAAATTCAAAATAACAAAATTAAGTATACAGGTATTAAGAAAAAGTTACGTTGAATACAAGAAAACGAAATATATAATTAAGAAGACATTCCTTGCAGCAGCACTTGATATATTTGTACAGAACTCCCAAACAATCACAAAAAAGATCTAGTATAAACCAGAGATTTGTGATATAAATCTTCTGATTAAATCCCTTTTTAAAGGTTTTTTTTATCTAGATTCCTCTCTTCCCAATCAACTACCTGTCATACTATCTAACCCTGTGCTTAAATTAATTCGTGGATATAATTAAAAATATTGTTAAATTACAACCAAAATTCACAAAGCCGGATCGGGTCTCCTGAACAAATTACCAATGATTTTAAGAGGGAATATTAAAGTAAAGTTTTCAAAAGACAAGTCAAAACCTTCAGTTGATTTTTAAAAATCAAAAAGAAATTTAATTAATATCAATTGATCCAAATGAAGCATATGAAGTACTGACAACGCGCTTGACGGAGTTTTTTTTTTAGATATTTAAATAAAATTTTGAACCTAAATAATTTAAAACCTATTTCAGCTACCATAAACTTATAGTTTCCTTCTTAGAATACAATTAATTCTCAAATATGATTGTATATTTTGCACAAAATATTACTTTATGAGTACAGGCACACGAATAAATAATTTTATATGACAATACTAACATCTTCTTGTTTTTTATTCGCCGAACTAATTCCCGAAATAACATAACAAAATTTTAAGTTATCACTTTTATCGTGTGGTCATAAGCACACACTTTTTTTAAATCTTTGTTAGACTATATTTGGTTAATTTGCCGAAGCCCCTCAGTGCCATCTCAACACCTCCTTATTTTCTCTGGGTCTCTTACTGCCCCCCAAAAAACTTTTTTTTATAAAATAAGTGCCGATAAAACTGATTAGAAGGGAAAACATAAAGAAATGGAGGTATTAAAAGGATGAATGGAATAAACTAAAATAGTTCCCTGAAACAATTAAGCAATTTACACAGTATTTACTTAATATGACATACATGTATTTCTTCTGGTCGCACACAAGGTTAATATTACTGCATGTTTAATCATATTTGTGACACTGCATTACATTAATTGCGTCATCGATAAGTTTTACTTGAACAATTAAACTCTGTGTGTACATATATATAATTATATATGTGTATGTGTGTGCGCGAATGCATGTGTTTTGAAAATGCTACACACAATGAGGGAATATCCAAACAAATATATAAAAAATATGAATGTAACTTTCACTATGCTTATAGCTTGACCCACACAGCATAAAGCTTATTTTCATCACAATCAAGATATATTTTTTTTATATAATTACAATTTTTCAAACATAGCAAAACATTCTAGAGAATTTTAACGTAAATTTTCAAACCAGACATTTATTCTTAAATAATGTCAGAAATTACCAATATGAGCGTACTTTTAATGCATTTTTTTTATTATTTGCAAAGTAAAGTTTCAATATTATGGATGTAATTTTGTAAAATCATCCATTGTAATATATTCAAATATAAGCATATATAATTCAATTCCTACGAAAAATTTACAGGGAGAAATGGTATGCTAAATAAAGTTTCAGAAGTGGTTATTTGATTTTGAAAATCAGAAAGTTTTCAAATTTGATTTCAAAAGTTTTAATTTGTAAAATTAATCATGAAGTTGATTAGAATACGAAAACTTTTGTGTTTATATAAAACTGAGTCCAGCTCATAAATTGATTCAATTTATATTTAAATGAGATAACTCATTTACTTATAACTTTATATACAAACATCTAAATAATATATTTAGTTCTATTAAATAAAGTAATAATAATATATCTAATAAACACAAAATATATTTCTTACAACCCACTAATAATTATATTTAGCTATAGAATAAATATATCCCTCATTCCATTGATATAATTTATAAATCTTTAGTTTTAACGTAGAGAAATCTTATTAGTAAAATTTTTTTAAAAAAAAAAAGGTTTTCGATCTTTCAGAAAATATTAAAAGAAAAAGAATATTTGACCTCAGATATTTTATGCATTCCGTATTTCGAATATATATAATTTAATTATTTTTCATTATAAGAAGACTGAATAAATAAACATAGATAAATTCCACAGAAAAATTGTGGAATAAATATCTTACATAATTAATTAAAAAAAATTAAATATTTGTTAAAAGTATTTCAAAGGTTGTTTCTTCTATCTCGATTTCCTTTTCTTCCCTTTGATTCCAATGCTTTTAATTAGTTTGTCCTCTTTTCTTTAAACTTTAAAAGGAGAAAAAGGTGAGTGATGCATGTAAAATCCTTCTCATGGAAAATTTAACAAAGCATAATCCATACGTTTTCTTGAGAAAAATAAGCATATTTTTCACGAGCTTCTGAGGCTTTAATTTTTTATTTGATGCAGATAATTAAAGCTTATTTTTTTAAAAAAATATACCTCATTTAAGAATATTTTACAAAGCTTTAATTCAGAAATATGATTTGAGTTTAATACAAAAATTACATGTGGTTTTGTAATTTACTTAAATAAATCATATTTGAGTAAATTTTGTACAGACAATAATAATAATGTTTTTTTTGTCTTTTGTGGGAAATTAAAGAGAAAAATGGATTTCATTCACAAAAAATATTTTACAATACATTGAAAATCTTAATAGTGCCAGAATCCAAAATCCTGAATAAGTAATTTAAATTAATAGCTTAATTCTAATCAATATCTTAATAAATATAGGGTAAACACAAATGATATGGACCCATTTTTTTTAAAAAATCTGTTTTCGAAACTACTGTATATATTATATCAAGTGATGTATGAATGTAAAAAGAAATACATCATTTTTTTCCAGCAATTATCAACAGCACATTCAAGATTACTGCAATTAAATTCCAAACATGGAAACAATGACAGAGAAGAATTTTTGCATGTTAGAACATGCACCGGTCTTTTCAGGTATTTAGATGCAACGTGCATTTAAAAATCATAACAAAAAGGAAGCTCCATTTAAAAAGAGCATTCTGTGATGACATCATCAATTTAAGAAAACAGAGAGGCTGCTTGTGAAAATAAAAAAAGCAGCAGCCTAGAAAGAATTTCGGAATAATAAGGTGACCAACCGTCCTCCTTTAAGGAGGATTTATAGGTTCATAACTATTATTAGGTTTCACCATTTATAGGTTCTAATCTTCCTCGAAAAGTGTCCGTTTTTGTCCTCCTTTTCAGTATTTTAAAACGGATCTGTTAATGTCTGTATTCATAGATGAACCAAACATGTTTCCAAAATATCGAAGAACGGTCTGAAATAAACATCACAGGAAATAACAGTTTTTAATTTTATTTTTTGACTTTGTCGCAAGTAAATTGGGCAGATATAAAAATTACGTTGGGTTTTTATCGAAATAAATACCTGATAATAAAATCGATGGAAATAGTCTGTTTGAAGTAGAAAGAAGACTGAATGTATTTTTAAATTCTTATAAATTAGGACAATTGGAAAATCAACATGCTGAGAAATTTGTAAAAGATGGGTAAATTACATAAATCATTTAAAAAATGAACACGTTCCATATGAAAATGCAATTATTCCTGTTAAATTTACGTTGTGCTGTCCTAGAAGTAATGCAGCAGATTTTCAGTTTTTGAAAGAGTTTTTTTCAGTTGGTAATGATTTTTGTGAATTAACTAGTGAGAAATCACACAAAATTGAATGTTAATATTTTAACTAGAATGCTTACCGTAAAATTCAGCATGAAGGATATTTTTTGCCCGAACTTTCCGATGTGTTAGAAAATGATCTATTGACAAAAAAATCATTGAGTGGCAAATACTCTTTTAAGATAATAATTAAAAAGGATGTAAGCGTAATTAGCGTGTTTTTGTTTGAATTAATAAAACGTTCCATATATTTAAGTTCTTAAAATTGGGCCCATCAATTGTACTCACTCTGTAAAATAATATCAAATTTAAACATTCGTAATATTCATAATATAAAGTATGAGCCATAATGGTACGTATCATAATAAAATAAGTTCTTAGCAGAAAATGTTTAAAATAAGGATACTAGCTTCATATGTAAAAGAAGTAAAAATATCTGAAGAAACAGATTTGTTCAATTCATCACAGTTTGTTGAATACTGTGATTTTTTTCAGATATGAATATTTTAAGATTATCATATGGAGAATTACAAAAAAAAAATATTTTATTGCATTTAAATAAAAGCGACCTTCAATCCGTCAAATCAAAAATCTAAGACTTAAAAATAATTGTTTAAGTGTGTGCATTCGTAAAGAAATTGATGAAATTAACTTTACAAAATGTAGTGTTTGAATATTCTGTCAAACCTACTGCGTCAATTTAAGACTTTTGTACTGAATGTTTTATATCTAATTTCGAATCTTCATGTGTAACAAAATTTTATAAGTCGCAGTCCAAAATTATCTTAATTATTTAAACATTTATTATATATATTATTTTATTAAAATATACTTTATAGAAATAAAATGTAGTTAACTCATCTCTTATTTCCAGATAATTAGATAAAATATTTCATCCAATTCTGACTAAATAGGGAAATAAACTGAAATGTTTTTGATGTAATTATACAACGTTGCTAATAATAATGGCATATTAAAGAGTAGCAAATGCATTATACAGTAGCACAAACTAAATTATTTCTTTTTGCTTTTCCGCAAATTAATTTGATAAAATTTCTCCATTAGTTAAAATGTAATATTCCGCCCTACAGTATTAGCCAATAATAATCTTTCAGAAATAAATAATTTTTTGAAAGAAAAATAATTTCACAATGTTTTTGTATGTTTTTAAATTATGAACATTTTCTGTAATTCATTTAAATGCATTGCAAAAATGAAATGTATTAAAGATAAACAAGACATAAATAAAGAGCTCATTTAGTCTGGTTTCATTTCGTAGTTCCCTTTCATACCTCAGAATAATTAATTTATCTAAAAATAATTTTAAATAATCATGTTTACTCACTGTTACTAGATGTCTCTGTAGGAAAAGAATTCTAAGGAAACATAAATAAAAAGAAATCTAACTATAATTGAAGCCAGATGTATACTTTGAAATCAGCTTGTAACTCAAAATAAACGGTATTTTTTTCAGGTAAAATCGATATTGTCTGCCTCGACAGACAGCTAATTCATTATTTTAGTCGAAAATATTTATTTTTTATACAGCTCTTATTATGGTATTTCTACTTGAAAAAAATGGATTAAAAACAAAACTTTTTATAATCTTGGTAACAAAAAGTTAAAAACTAAGGTAGAAGAGTGGTAATTTAAACAAAAAATGTATGAAGTTATCTTTAAAATATTTATAATTCTAATATTATTATATATTAGTTAATAATTATTTTTTAAGATAAATTTTGGTATAGTATATAAATATTATGAAGTTGTAATATACAGAATTAAAGAACATAAATAATTATGTCTCTCTAATTATTTCAACCTTGAAACTTTAATTTTTTTATCAATATTTAAAAATGCGTGGCAATATTTTTACATTGAAATTGAAAAACTTGAATTTCATTCCAATTTAGACTTTATATACTAGGGATGGCAAACCAATGGTACGCGACACAATATTTTGGGAACTCCACCGATATAAACAGTTTGAATTTTACACTGGTGTGCAAAACTTAAGCAACAGGTGGGTTTATTGCCATAACTTTACGAAAAAACATCTGAGAGACATGATATTCAGAAATGAGGGAGAGTATTATGTACATAAAGGATGACGAAAGCATCGGCTCTGAAAAAGGAATGCAATGGATACGGTATGGAATCAAACAAAAACAAGCTTTATTGAACGCATAGTATCGTGACTCATGATTGTCCATCCAACAGGAAGAACAACAAGCAGATGTTGCTTAATATGGTATATGTCCTTCCCTCACTGCAATGGTTGCTTCGCACCGTCTCCATATACTCAGAGCCAGCTGGTGCAACATTTCTTGTGGTAGGAGTGCCCATTCGTCAATCAGCATCTGTTTGAGTTGTTGGGTATTCTCCGGATGATGTAAGCGTGCTGCAAAACGTCTCCCCAAAGCATCCCACAGATGTTCGATGGGATTTAAATCTGGGAAGTACGCCGGCCAATCCATTCGATTGATATATTCACTTTCCAGCAGCTCCTGAACAACAAGAGTCTGATGTGGCTGAGCATTGTCATCCATAAAAATGAAGTCTGGGCCAATGACATCTCGGAACAGACGCACATGGGGAAGAAGTACCTTCTCACAATAGCGATCCCCGATTACAGACCATCTGTCGAAAATGCGGAGCTCAGTTCACCCGTTCAGCATAATGCCTCTCCAGACAAGGACTCCAGGACCACCGTAAATGTGTCTTTCCTTGATGTTACTGGAATAAAACCGGGTCTTGATCTCTCTCCAAATCAAAACGCGTTGAGAATCGCTTCTGGTACTAAACCGACTTTCATCCGTAAAGGGGACACGACTCCATTGATCAGTTGTCCAGTTTTTGTGCTCTCTGCACCACTGTAAACGGTGGCGTCGGTGGGCAACTTTCAACGGGAGGCAGCGTTCAGGACGGTGGGCGAATAGGCCTCCTTTTTGAAGGCGTCTGGCCACAGTAAACCGCGACACTTGTCGCCGCGTTTCTGTACAGAGTTGCTGAGCAATGGCACTTACTGACTGCTGTCAACCTCTTTTCGCCTGCAGGATGATAAATCGGTCCTCTCCTGCAATTGTCGTCCTCGAACGGCCACCACCAATCTTTCTAACAGCTGTACATGTGGTTTGGAACGCTTTCAAAGCACGCGAAACGTTTAGTTTGTTGATTACGAACTTTGCAGCTACATTGGTGACAGTACACCCCTCCTACAGCTTTCCGATTATTCTTCCACGTGTGAAGTCGTCCAGGGGATTTCTTCTAGCCATATTTCATGAACTGACTCACTATCAATTGCAGCGAATATGTTGAATTGCGTCTCCGCGTTCATTTGTTCTACTGTTGAGCAGTGCGCGCCGACATCACGCGTTTTGGTTACCCTCACGTCGCCTCTGACTTTTCGTTCCTGATATTTGCATACGAATGACGTTTCTACTGACTTACGTGTTCACTGTACTGATCTCCAGGCCTCCTTTTCTGCAATTCCATTGCTATTTGCTAAATTTTTACACTGTTGCTTAAGTTTTGCTCACCAGCGTAAAGTAACAAAGTTCACGATGGAGTATTACAATCAAACACAAGAGATTGGTCGCGGAGCGGATGGAAGCACACTCGTTTGCTATTGCCTTGTCATAGTTAAGTCGAGGACTACAACTTCTAATGGTGCGAAGTTTGTCTGCGTATAGCATAATGAATTTAGTTGACATAATTATGTTTTAAAGTTTATTTGTGTTATTTTTACGAGTATAGCCGTTATTTAACATGGCTAGTTCAACAACAACAACAATATAAATAAATAAGTGCAAGATATATAGTAATTGTAACAGAGAATTTCAAACTTCGTGGACTGAGAAACATGGCATAATTAGTAAAGGCGACAAAGCGGTGTTTGTTTTATGTTCTGGAACATGTATGTACAAATTAGTGAGTATAACGGATTCCAGATACGTTTAACTGTTTGAAGAAGTTGGCTCATGCTATTATAACCATATTTTCATCCCTTTACCTGCGAGTGGTTATTTTCAGAGATGAATAACATTCAAGACTTGCTTAGAAACCGTTTGACGCACGACTCCGATTCAGCATGTATTCTGCTAAAAGTAACAGCCTACAAACCTAATATAAGTTATTGGTCATCTAATCTGCAACAACAGAAGTCACACTAATGTTACTTTACAGTTTGAATTACACATTTAACTAAAACATTTCGTACTATACAGTGCAAAATGTATTTTTCTTTGTACATTAAGAGTTTTGAGTTGTAAGTATTTAGTTTTATTATTTTTTTCCAATAATCACAAATAAAAAATTATTTGTCGGCATGTGTATACCTCATTAAACTTTTCTTAAGAAAAAATGGCACGTTGAACCATAAAGGTTAGCCAACCCTGTTATGTACATAGAGGTGTTAAGGTTATAGATGGCTCTGTTTCAGCAGCGACATTTTGTATTCCCCAGAGTGGGGAGTTGCGTGTATGAAGAGCGAGTTTGAGTTGAGTTTGTGAGGTATTATGAAGTGTGAGAAATTTGTAATATATAAAGTTAATAAACAAATAAACTAATTAATAACTAATTATTAGTTAAAACAGCTAATAAATATATATAGTTAGTAATTAATAAAGTGTGAGTAGTTGGAGGTTGCAAATAAACTTTGTTATTTGTTATTAGAGAGTGATAGTTAATTGTAGATAGATAGTATCGTCAGTACAAGGGGTATGACTTATGAAGCTGTAATTATTGCTTGGAAATAACCTAGATATCTGTATAAAACTTCTTCTAGATATTAAATGATCTTTTTGTACGTAATGTTGCATATTACAACTATCGAGGTTGATTTGTTTGGTCTCAGGAAGGCATGTAATGAATATTTATGACTTTCTTCCTGTCTGGAGAAGGCAGAGGCTTGCAGTATAATTAAACTTCTTCATTTGAAAGGTTACAAGACATAGCTACTATACTATAAAATGATGTGTTTTTATGGAAACGATATCATTTCATATGTTGGTGATGCGAGATAAAACGAAATCTGAAACGGATCGCATTTTATATGACAGACGTTCGAAGAGGTGGAAAACTATAACTGCGGATACTATCACAGAAGTTGAGGACTTAATTTTATCAGAATGAATATCAACCATAAAAATAACTGTGAATGAGGCTGATCTTAGATATCCAGAGTAAGGAAAATCTTTCGTGAAAAACTGCATATCATCGGTCTAATTATCCGACTGCGTAACTCCCTCTGGGATGCTAATTTGATACACAGTAGGGATAGGGATCAAGTTGTTCGCCAAGATAGGCAATAATATCAAAATAAGGTTTACTTTGATATTTTTATCGTGTGGTATTGTTACAAATTTTGTGTAATGAACGCTTAAAATAGTGTAAATAATTTATATCTGGAAGTGTAATACATTAATATTACTTTCTGTTGTATTTATTTTATGTTAAAATCTTGCCCACCACCTCTCCCTTCGAAATCTAGTTTTATTATCAAATAAAAAAATAGTGATAACACTGATCGAAGAAATAAATTATAAGCGGAGCACGCACTGAGGCATGCCGTAGACAAAACAAAAGGGAAACGCTAGGCCGTAATCTTGGATTTCATGTAAACCGTAACAACCGCTGCTTGGCGTGATCAAGTATTTGCGCCAAAAAGCGCTTGTCGTGTTGCACTCCTATATCAAATCAGATATACACCGGTGGAGTTACGCAGTCTGATAATTAGGCCGACGATATGTCAAAAGGTCCACTTTGAATTCCCCGATTACTGACTCCTTTTTAGTTGCGAACACGGTGTGATCTGTCAAAAGGGTTGCATTTTTTTCACGCAAATCGAATATGATTTGTTTGGTTGGTTTCCCTGGAAATATGGTGAAAGAATCTTGGATTTTTATAATATGATCCAAGAAAAGAAGAGACGATTAAGAAATGAAAGTATATAAACTTGCCTTCAATGAAGATAGGTGTAACGGTTCTATTCGCGAGCCTTCAACTAATCCTCTTGGGGTAAATTTATTTCTTTTTTACGTGTATGTTCTATTGAAAACTTTCTCCCGAAGAAGAAGACTTTATTTCTTTTCTGGACTTCAAATGAGTTGTCTATTTAAGCGTTGACTTTTAGTTAGTCAACGAATAGTCGCTGGATGGTCTATTATTGATATTTGCCGAATAAGTTACAAAATTGAGCTTAATGATTATATGACCGGAGGTGGTAACATTTAATAAGATAATTATGATAAATTTATAGCGTAGCGGTTTAAAGTGTTTCAAGACAAAGTGGAGTAGATTATACTTACATGTTGAGTAACTTTTAGCCGTGTAATTGCTCTTCTAATTAGCTGCGTATTGCATTTCCTACCTTTAGTTGTCTGGCTTACGTTGGTGGGATAACCTACCTGAGTTTGACTCTGGTTATGGCTGATCTTTACTCAAACCCTCAAATATCAACAACCGCTTGCGGTTTGTTACAAACGTACAGAAATCTGTAAGGGTGTGTGTGGGGGGGGTCATGATACATCTTTCTTGGTACTGTCATGAAATCATGTTAACCGAATATAGTCGGGGAAGGATCAAACAAATATATATAGAGAAAAAGAAGGGTAAAACAAGGAACTACCAGAAGAGTCAATCTGCTTGTCGACAATGTACCTATTCATTTGATTTTAGATATGCTTGATAAATCAAGGTGATATGGATTTGAATGTTTGGCATATCCTCTTTATTCTCCTACTTACTCGCGAAAATTTTTTTGTCTCATTTCCAGAAGTTAAAGTAATTCCGAGAGTGGGGATTTTTACAACTTAAAAGGTGTCTTTGAAGAAGCATAATAAAGGATTGTGACGCTTTCTGCTAAGTTCGAATATAGCAGCTTTCAGAAGGTTGAAAAACGCAGGAAGAAGTATATAATATCCTTGATGGTGACTATGAAAAGAAGTCTTAAGAATAAATTATTAAACTGTTTCTATATAACACACATACATATAAATAATATATATATAATATATGTATTTCAATTTTTAACAATAATTAAACTTTTATGATCAGCTTTATATTTTTACTATTAAACATTTGAAAAAGAGCTACAATTCTGCAGTATAGTTTAACAGAAAAATAACTCGTTAATCTAATTTATTCGTCATTCATGACAAGTAGGATTTCTAACAATAATAGAAAGAAGAAATTTATGTATTTAGTTCACATTTGATGATATCGTTGAAGTTTAGCTACACATATATTTAAACTATTAACTCTACCATATACTTTCTATGTATAAAGGAACACATACTCTCATAGCTAAATTTCATTTAACCGACTTTCTACATTTCTTAACAGCATTTTGGAGTTCTGCATTATGAGCTATCTGTTATAAAGTGAGGTAATTATTTTTGTTCTTTTTATTACTTAGTTCTTATGATGCCACATTCAGAAGAGATTCCATTGACAGAATAATTGAAAGACGAAAGTCTAAAGCAATCATCATGGAGAAGAAAGTTTTCAGTGAAGTACAGATTTTTCAAAAAAAATGAAGAGATTTACAGAGGAAAAATATCTGTATAGATAGTTTTACTTTCCTCCATGTTTATATGGTATACTTCGTATTGTACTCTATATATTTTGCAATTTGACATATTTTATCTCTTTTGCCCCAAGCTTCAATTCGTTTGCGTACAGGGTTCGAGCCTCACTAACAAAAGAGAACTGTCCTATTTCAATACATCAATGCCAAATATTCAATTTCATAAAGAAAACCATTTTTCATGATTAACAATTACCACCCAAAAACAAAGGATTTCTTGAACTCGCTTTCAGCAACATCTGTCAAATATAAATTTCATATTGAATCCATTCGAAAGATAGAAATAAAATTAGTGATTATAATTTAAATTTTTAAAAAAATTAGCTGATTTCATATATTTTGCCTTAGCAAAGTAAAGAATAGCAATTAGCATCCTCGGTTTTCAAACAGGAAAATATTAATACTATGAATATTGGAGGAATTAATACGAATATAGTTTACTAAGAAAAAACGAATGTAGTTTCATATAACTTCACGTTGTTTAACTTTGTCACATGCATAAGTTTATAAATTCCAATTGAAAGCAAGTTAAAATGTCAGCTTATAGAAATAATCAAAAATTAATGTACATTGATAGCAAAAATCAAAATAATAGAAGGCCAACGTGAAAATATAAAACCAAAATTTTTCATATTTTATAACATTAATTGTTTTTTAAAAAAGTTTTCTCCCTTTCCTGAGTTTTAGTTTTTTTAAATTAAATTTATTTTGTGTTTCATTCTTTTTATTTTATTTTTAAGCTTAAAATTAAAGCTGAAACTATTGATAATTAAATAAATTTTCTGCTGCTGATTAAAAAAGTTGACTTCTTACAAAAATTGAAACTGTTCCTATATAGTGCAGCATAACAAATCAAAAAGTTCATTTTTTTTAATATATTACTAAGATTAATTAACTGTTAATTCTATGGATTTGAAAAGTTAAGTAACCGTAAATAAGATGTTTCTGTATCTCAAAGAGATAAAAACTAAAATATTTATTATTATAATATGCTTGACAGTAAGTGGCAAGCTAAGCATTACAATTTTTATAATATATGAATAAATTTACATAAACAGAATCGTAAAAGATATTATTTGCACCGAAATTGAAAATTTCAATTTCTATGAACTTAGATCAAACATTATTTAAAAGCTGATTTGCACAATAAACTGAATGCAAGAGTCTGCTTATAAATAATATTCTTCCAAAATTTGAAGTCACTTCAAGCAACGTATGTCTATCAACACACATTTACAAAGCAATTATTAAAAGTATTGAATTTTAAACATGAAATTGAAATTTTTATTATCAATCAATATAATGTTCTGCAGGCAGGCAATTTAAACCTTTTAAACAAAATTTAAATCAATAATATTAAAGCTCGTTTTAAACGAAAGTTAATGGAAACATACAGTCGATACATTTAATTCAAATTATGTAAGTTCTCAAGGGAAATACCAAATAATGAAGCTTAAATAATTGAAAAAGATGTCATTGATTTTTTTTAAATAAACCCAATTCAGGTTTTCAATGAAGCAAAAGGTTTGAATACATTATTGAAGAGAGGAACCAATTTCTCCACAAGTAATAGAATTTGGAAAATGATCTGATGCATGCGCCCCCGATCTTTTAATGAAAACATATCTTCAGGCGGAGATTAAATTAAAACAATGATTTCAATTGCATATTGTAAATTAAGAAAGAATATGCTCATATAGGAATAAAATACATGAAACCGAAATTAGTTTAAAGGATAAAGATTTAAAAAAGCGGTTCCCTTTAATTAAATTCAGGTATATAATTTATTTAATATCATGATACGGGTATTTGTTAAACTAATTTCTGACATTTTTGCTTCATGAATTGTATTCTTAGAATACAGCGGTTTATCACACACACACACACACACACACGACATATATATATATATATACATATATATATATATATATATATATATATATATTGGGACGGGTGTCTAAGGGTAATGATAAAATTCTTAACGAAAGAAAGCATGAACCAAATTTAAAGAACAAATCAATTTATTAAAGTAAGAAAACAGATTATATTTATAGATTTAAATTGCTGACAAGAAAATAGATTAAAAGTTAATTCGGAAAGAGAACAGGATTCACCTGTAGAGATGGGGGCGTCAAACATTTCTAGGTTTAAAGAAATGCCGTTTCTGAAGGCCAAGAGGCATCGAGCTCACTCCGTCGTGTCCGGTGTGCGAGTGAAGGCAAGCAAGCCAAAAAAAAAAAAAAACGATCCCACGCTTAGGGATTATAAGCGCTCGACGTCATCGCTCGAATCCCTGATTGGGCATTGAGATGCCTCATGCGTTTGACGTCAGACGCTCCGAGTTCCTCGATTGGCCTCTAAATTCAATTCAGTTCGTTTGAGGCCACCATCTCCTACATATCTCTCTCTCGAAGTACACTGGAAATTAAAAATATTCTAATTATTCGAAATCGTAAAGAATACAGATTTCCTACATATATATATATATATGACTTTGAAGATCTTTTCAATTCCATTGATATATAAGATATTATTAAAGTAATTTTAGAAAACCACAGTATGTATAATCTTAATATTAATATTAACAAATTTAAAACTCTCATAGATTTTGTCTTAAAAGAAAATTTCATTAATTTTAATGTTTTTTTATATCAACAAAATAAAGGAATCCCACAAGGGGGCCCAGCAAGCAATAGTTTGGCTAATCTATATTTACACTTTTATGAATATAATTATATTATTAATAATGACTACTATATTTTTAGATATATTGATGTTTTAATTATTTTTGGTAATAATGATAATTTAAACCCCAATATTAATTTTTATCCAGCTTACTTAAAATTAGTTAAAATTAATAATAATCCGATCAATACTAATTACTTAGATGTAACGCTGTATATTAAGGATTTGAAATTACATAGTAATATTTATGATAAAAGAGATGCCTTTAATTTTAATATTATCAAAGTGCCTGACTGGAATTCGAATTTATCAATATCTATGTATAGAAATATTATTTTTAACTAAATTTATCTTAATAATGTATTAGTTAAAAATAAAGCTAATATTTATTTAAATCTTTATAAATTTTTTAATCACTGCATTGAACATGGATATCCTGCTAACTTTCTTTGCAATTTTATTTATAATGGTTTTTAATGATACAATTTGTATTACTATCATTATGTTTTTGTAAAGATTTTTTAAATAATTTTACAATTTTTAAACAATTCTACAATTTCTAAATAATTCTACAATTATTAAATAGATGAATAATTAATAAATTTTTAATAATATTTATATATTTTTGCGTATCATTTATATCGTACACTAATATTTATATGAATATATTTTTATGATTTTTTTAAAAGTTCATATATATATATATATATATATATATATATATATATATATATATGCTTCTTAATATCCTATCTTAATTAATTTTATGCGGATCTGTTTTCATTCCCTTGTATTTGGCGGGAAATGCATAACTAGTTGTTGCAGTCCCGACCTACTTATAGCTATTATATATGTTAGCGTTGTATTAAATCTACACTGCGAATAATGTAGGTTATATTTTTTTCATATTTTATTAGTTTAATGATTTTTTTAATATTTTACTTCCTCATACGTAATTCTTTCCTTTCCTCTTGGTACGTAGTATGACAGACTACAGGTGACAGGTTGCCTAGCCCCAAAACATGTTTAAACCAGCAATCCTGGTTCCTAAGGCCAGGAGTTTGTCATTGTACTACTGTACCTTTTCTTCCTATTTATAGTTAACTTAGGTTTATAACTATCTGTATATTTTTATATTTTCGTTTATATATGTGTGTATATATATATATATACATATATATACACATATATATACATATATATATATATTTATATATTTATATATATATATGCATATATATATATTTATATATTTATATATATTTATACATATATATATATTTATATATATTTATATATATACATATACATATTATATATATATATATATATATATATATATATATATATATATATATATATATACTGGTGTGCAAAAATTAAGGACGAAGTCAAAAAATTAGCATATCAGCTGAACAAAGTGGCAGAGCGGACAGAAAGACCGATCAGGAGATTAAGTAAGGTGATGTACGGTAGCACAAGCGCAGATATGCGGGTAGACGTAATGGGGGAGTGTCTGAGTAGTATAAAGCATGTTGTCGGTGTAAGATCAGTATTTCTGGCAAACAGATTGCACGCCGTATAGCAGTTAAAATCACACCGAGTTGCTGCCTCAGCGAGAAATGGCGAATAATCAATCTGTTAGACGACATCTGGATGCTTTTACCCGAGGTCGAATCATTGGGAAGTTGGAGGAAGGCCGCAGTGTGACAAGTGTGGCTGCAGAGTTCGGAATTGCTCACAACATCGTTTCACGACTTTGGAGACAATTTCAAACTACAGGAACAGCTATCCGGGGGTTCAGTAGTGGTCATCCACGAGGAACCACTACCGCAGATGACTGGTACATTGTCTTACAGGCCAGAAGAAACAGGCGGCAGACAGCGGGAGAAATCCCTAGACACTTGACACAGGCGACTGGACGACCGATATCGCGTTTTACCGTGGCCAGAAGACTGCACGGTGGTGGTCTGTTTGCAAGACGCCCTGTACAGTGTGTACCTTTAACGCCTGCCCATCGGAGAAGGCGTTCTCTGTGGTGCCGGGAACACCGGAATTGGAGAGACAATGAATGGGGACGAGTACTCTTTACAGATGAGAGCAGATTCAGTTTGAGTAGCGATTCTCATCGCATACTCATCTGGAGAGAGCGGGGAAGCCGCAATCATCCCTCGAACATCATTGAAAGGGACAGGTATGGAGGTCGTGGTGTTCTCGTTTGGGGAGGCATCATGCTTGGTAGTCGTACAGACCTTCACATCTTCGACGCAGGTTCAGTCAACGGGACCCATTATTGTAACGAGATTCTTCTTCCATATGTGAGTCTTTTTAGAGGCGCAATGGGTCGCAGTTCCTGTTCATGGACGACAATGCACCATGCCATCGCACAGTAGCTGCCGAACAGCTCTTAGAGAGTGAGGATCTTGAACGTATGGATTGGCCGGCACGATCTCCGGATCTCAATCCCATCGAGCATGTATGGGATTTTCTAGGCAGACGCTTGGCAGCTCGTACCTTACCACCAGTAACGATTCGGGAGCTTCGATTGGCGCTGCAAGACGAATGGGCAGCAATGCCTCAACAACTCATTGACATTCTCATTCTCAACATGGGCAGACGCTGTGAAACCTGCCTAGCAGTCAGGGGAGATCATATCCCCTACTAAAGACCGGATGTTTCTTGCTGGACACCCATCACAGGGATGTTTCGGCCTTCAGTCGCATTGCGCTCCATGCTACTTTTTCAATCAAGCTTCTTTTTATCCCTCTTATTTCTCTTTTAGTAAGTGTTGCTTACATTACACATGTCCTTACGTATTGGGGATCTTACGGTATTAAATGTGTTGATTTGGAAAGCTTTTGTACAAAGTTATATTGAAAAAACCGTCTCGTCCTTAATTTTTGCACACCAGTGTATATATATATATATATATATATATATATATATATATATATATATATAGTATAATAAAATAAATATAAACATGTTAGTGTAGATCTTCTTCAGAGTAAGGAATCACAATAAATAATGGATTTGATAACCTAGAAAAACCAACCACAAAATATAAGTAACCATATAAAAGGTCAATGGACCAAAATGGGAAATTATTATTTTTTCTTGAACTGTCACTGATTTAGAACAGTGAAATAGGGTTAAGCTTTCTGTACATGATCCTTATCTTTCACTTCAGCAGAAAACTTCGACTTAATAGTGCAAGAAAAATCACAGATTGTAAAAGGGAATTAAGCCTAATAAAAGCAAGGGTAAACTATCAGTATTCTATCAAACGTCTAAAACTAATATTAATGACTATTGTAAAATTGTTTAATGTTGCATACTGATACGATATATGCACACACACACATACACGCACGCACACAAACATATATATATATATATATATATGTATATATGTATATATATATATACAGTCCCTGGCCAAATTATTAGACACACTCCTGTTTTTTTAATTATTAATTGTTTTATATATGTTTATATGCAATACTTTCACATTTAAACATAAATCCACTGAATTTTTAATGAGGAAATTTATTATACATTTTGAATTTGTATTTAACTTCCACACATGGCAACACAAAGTTAATAAATTCTCACACGAACGTAAACAAGTCTAAACCTGCTCGATTCGCGTTCGCGCATGCTTCAGTTGCGGACGTGTTTCTGTGGGTTAATGTGCTTTGTGTTTGTTAATTTAGCCATTTTACATTACGCAGTTATTTGTTTATTTCGTGTGTGGCGCTTAAATAATCAGTTTGTACACTTTCAGCATGGGTCATTTTTTCATGGGTAAAAAAGGCGATCTTTCACCATGTAAGAAAGCAGAAGTAAAGGGCCTTGTGAATGCAAAATTGTTTTCAAACCATGAAATATCACGAAGGTTGAAAGTTTCTGAAGCTAGTGTACGACGCATAAAGAAGAAAAAATGAGTCAGGATAAGAATTGAGCCCAAAAAGAACGATAAAATGCGGCAGAAAGCCTATTTTCACACCAAGGTCAGAAAAATCTTTAAATAAAATTTGCCTTGATAACAGATTTACTACCACAAAAGTGATAAAATCACTACTCCAAGACATTAATGTGAATACTTCTGAACGCACTGTTCGAAGAAAATTAAAACATTTAAATTTTAAGACCTGCTGCCCTGCCAGGAATCCCAAGTTAACCCCTGCAATGAAAGCAAAGCTTCTGAATTGGGTCAAGCAATGGTGTGATAAAGATGTGGACTTCTGGAGATCGGTATATTGTTGTAATTTATTCACAAACAAAGTGTTTAACCATTTTCTATTATTACAGAAGGAACAGCAGTTTATTTATTATTTTTTTAATTTTTGACAGGTCTGCTTCAGCGATGAAAGCACATTTCAAATTTTGCAGAACAATGCTCAGTTTGCGCGGCGGCGTCGTGGAGAAAAATTTCATTCTGACTGTGAAACACCCTACAAAAATAATGATTTGGTCAGTTATCAGTGGCAAGGGTACTGGACGTCTGTACGTGGTTAAAGGTATGATGCGGCAAGACTAATACAAAGATATTTTGCAAAATCGCTCGATTCCGCAGCTGGAAGAATGGTTTCCAAATGGAGAACCATACATTTTTATGCAAGATGGAGCTCCCTGCCATACAGCTTGGCCTATCAAAGTTTTTTTGGCAGAACAAAATATCCCTCTGATGGATTGGCCGTGTAATAGCCGTGATATGAACCCAATCGAAAATATTTGGGGGTTGATGAAAAGAGAAGTGTCTAAAGATGTGATTATAAATAAAATACAGCTCTTAGAAAAAATAATTCACAAGTGGAAACATCATCCTCAAATGCAGGAGACAGTACAGTCTTGTATTGATAGCATGTCGCGCAGAATTGAAGCTCTCATAGCGGCTAAAGGTGGCTCAACAAAATATTAATATTTAATTACATTTGTTCCTGTTTTCTTTCAAGAGTCAATAAATACATATTTTTTTTCTTTAATGGTGACGTTTTATTTGTGATAATAATATATTATTAAATGGACAACCAAAAAAAATACACTGCATCTCTAATAAATACAAAAAATCTGTATAGTATCACCTGATAATTAATGTATTTCATAAAGTCTTATAGTGCGTCTAATAATTTGGCCAGGGACTGTATATACACTGCTGAACAATTGCTAAGGACGGATAACACTATCATCCATAGCAACCACAAAATGAAAGGAAGCAAAATGTGGAAAATTAGAATAAGTGCGGGATATTAGTAAGAAGTATGAGTATGCAAATTTTTTTTTCACGTCTGTTCATCACGTGATAGCGTTCATAAGAGCTTTAAAGGTTTTGACGCGTGTGGACAGTTGTTGTTTCAAGTCAAAGTTTTACAGGAAAGATCTAATAGACGAACTTAAAATTTTTGACATGTCTTCCCGACATCACATAGATGATTTTAAGCGTGGCCGAATTATTGGAAAGATCGAAGAAGGGTGAAAAATAACAGATGTTGCCAGGGAGTTCGACATCGCTCACAGCGTTGTTTCACGGCTGTGGAAGTCATTTAAAACTACTGGAATGTGTAATAGACGGCACGGGGACGTCGTGTTAGAAGTACGACGCCTGCAGAAGACAGATATATCGTCCTATCAGCAAAAAGGAACAGGCCCACCACAGCTCAGCAGGTGGCAAATCAGTTTCTTGCTACCTCAGGAAAGCAGATCTCCCGAAAAACTGTTGCCAGACGTCTGAGGGGAGGAGGACTATAGGCACGCAGACCTGTTGTGTGTGTCCCATTGACCAGACAGCACTATACTGCCCGTTTGCAATGGTGTCGTGAGCATCACAATTGGACTGAACAGGACTGGGCATGCGTACTATTCTCAGATGAGAGTAGGTTCAGTCTGTCATCGGATTGTAGACGCCAACTGATCTAGCGCGAGAGTGGTACTGCTTATCGTCCAGAAAATATCCAGGAAAAAGACCGATATCCGACATGCAGTATCCTGATGTGGGCCGGTATCATGATCAATGGCCGCACGCGCCTACATGTGGTTGCGAATGGGACTATGACGGGCCAACGATACATTGATGAAGTTCTACTTCTTCATGTTCGTCTTTTCCGTGGTGCTGTCGGTGATAAATTTGTTTTTATGGACGACAATGCAACATGTCATCGAACATTCGCTGTTCAGGATTGTCTAGACAGCGAGGGTATTCAACGTCTCGTATGGCCAGCGCGTTCTCCAGATCTAAACCCCTATGAAAATGTGTGGGAGGCTTTGGGGAGGCAAGTTGCTGGTCGAAACTATCCTCCTACAAACAAGAACACCCTCATCCGTGCACTCACAAAGGAATGGGATAAATTGCCTCATCAGCTGCTGGATAATGTTGTGCAAAATATGGTACGACGTGTGGAATGTTGCATCACACTCCACGGTGGACATATCCCGTACTGATACCTTTCTTTAAGATGCCTGCTGACTTTTAGATGCATTGTTTCATTTCTCCGTACGCAGATCAAATGAACATTTTTTTTCTTTCAGATGTTTCACAGATTTTGTACTTTCCAGAAGAATAAATATTCTTTATTCTAATGTCTGAACAGTGTGGCAACTATATTTATCCTACTAGGCCTCATGTCTCGCTTAATGTTATGCTACATAGCAATTTGTGACCCGTCCTTAGCAATTGTCCAGCAGTGTATAACCATTAAATACAACTAATTGTGAAGAGTATGAAACGTAAATACCTGATGAAAGTGTAGAAATGAATTAAACACCTTTTTAGAAATTTAGTATTCATTAAGGAAAAATCGTTTCAAAAATTCTGGAAATCTTTCAGAACTTAGCACTTATTACAAAATGTGGACAAATACAATTAAAACATTAATATTTATGATTAAAAATACAAGAAGGGTTGTATTTATCTAGATAAGATATTACGTGAAAGGAGTAAAAATTAGTTACTATTTAATGAAAAAAGTATCCTCGTAATATTCTAGCTTTGTAAATTATTAAATTTAATTGCAAGAGAATTAAATCTCCATTAATCTGAGACAATAAGGAATGGTATGTCTATGCATATTATTTTTTAAAGCGGAAAGTTTTTATTTGAATAAGTAACCCAAATTATTCGATGAAGGAGTTTCAGCTACAGAATATCTGAAATAATAAATGCTTTGCATCTTCATAATCTCTATTGAATAAATTTGTTTTATGTTTTATTAAAGTTTCACAGATTCCGTGTTATAGGGTTAAGGTTAAGTTTTTAAAAAAAACGCAAGTTAAAAGTGTGGTTACTGGGGGAGAGAATATATTAAACTCAACAAATATATATAATTAATTCAAACAGTAACAGAAATGCACATATAGCAGGCTATATTTTCAGTAAAATCTGAAATATAGGACAATTACTTTATTTATTTCAAGATTATTTATATCTCCGCTTTATAAACCATTGTGTGAGGACTTTAATTTGAACAAATAAATAAATATTTTTATACATGAATTCACTATTATACGTTTTCGAAAGTGTTTTTGAATATAAAACATTGTTTTATTTAAATAAATATTGTCATTTTTTTAAATAAATATTTTTGTAATTTCTAATTTGTGTGTATGTTTCGACTTATTATCTTATGCTCGGGTTTTTAAAATACCCCTAAAAGAAAGATTTATATGAAATCATTTTTCATTTGCAAACGAAATTGGACATATTTCCAACTGCTCAATGAAATCTAATATGATTGCAATTAGCTTTTAGAGAAATTGTTAAATGAATTAAAATAATAACAGAATTTTATAAGAAAAAAATACGTTTTAGAAGACTTTCAGTTATTTTCTTTTCTATATATATATATATAACAGCTATATACAAATGTTATATATAGAGGAGTGGACTATTTTCCCAACCAAGGGCAGCAATATTATCCCTTTCAATGAACGAGAGTCTGCGACGAGAACTGCACTTTCAAGTTACGAGAATGTGGTTCTGTTTATGTTTGTTTTTGTTTTAGATTTGAAACTACTGATCTATGCTCATTATTACTAGTTTTTTTATTTGTTTATGCAGAAATGAACCGTTTTATTGGAACTGGAGGTTTATTATTCTGTATCTGTGGAAAGATCTCTAGTTAAGGATAAGCCGTACATATGCAAAAGCTATCCTAATTCAGCATTGTTTATAAAGATTCAGCATCTATATTTTTTAAATTCTAATATTTGTTTTTTAAGTTTTACTCATCTTTAGTATCCGATTGATTTATGTCTCTTTAATAGAGAATTATTAACATCTATTTATTTATAAAAATCCCGCATCACAGTGTTTGTCCGCGATGGATTCTGAAACTACTCAACCAATCATAATTTAGTTTTAAATATTGTGTGTCATTTTGTTCAACATAAAATATAAGATAGCATTGATTTCAATTAATGACGTTATAAATCTTTTATTGCCGGAAATTTGAAGAATTTTGGGAAACGTGAAAATTTGCAACTTGGTCCCTGGCGTATATCAAAACGTGTAATCCGAATATGATATTCCATTTGACCAATTACTGTAACTTTGCGGGATAATTCTGGATGACTGCCTATTACACAAACCATGGCAGGAGCTTACCCTCCAATTCTTGGAGGGGAAAAAAGTACGTTTCTGGTGTACTTCGGGATGGTGAACGAGTGTCTGAAATCTAATCTTAGTACTTCTTCTAAATTTGCTGGATAATGCCGGACGATCCTAATGCCCCCATTTAGGGACTGGCACTTGTAGTAGGGCACCGAAATTAATCTCCGGTCACGTCTGAGGGCAGAAAAGAGATTCTGAAATCAGATTTCGTAAACTCCACTAACTTTGCCGGACATTTTCGGAATTAGGTAAAGAGGCTTTGCATTCGAGTTCCGTGTCTGGATTTTCATTTCATATAGCGACTGAACTTGCACGTGCAAGAAGCATCAAAAGTCCGTTCCGTGTGTTTTTGGGGTGTGGAATAGGAATTTGAAATCGAATTTTAGCAGTTCCAATAACTTTGCCGGAAAATGCTGGTCGGCCGTATTTTAGGCACACCATGGCAACAGCTTACCTCATAAGCCTTGAAGCGCGTAAACTTGGTCTTTGGCGTGTTTCAAAACGGGTATTCCAAATCGTATATACAATCTGAGAATTTACTATAACTTTGCCGGATGACCGTGTGTGCCAGCAAACCGTGACAGGATGTTACCCTTAATTTCTTGAAGCGGGAAAAGTGCACTTCTAGTGTACTTCGGGATGGGAAACCAGAATAGGGAAAAATAGGAATTCCAGGAAATTGGCGGATTATGCCGGATGACCCTAACGCACACTTCCCGGGTCTGAACTTGCAGAAGCAGGGGTGTGGGAAGTTGGCACTGGGTTCATCTCGAGAATCTGGATTATTATTTCAAAAAAGTCCCGTAACTTTTCTGGATATTACTGGGAAAATGTCGAATGACTTTGCGTTTGAGTCCCACCTCCAGATTTTCATTCCCCATAGCAACTAAACTTTCAGGCGCAGCCTTACGGAAATACGATTGTAATATCAAATTGCATTGTTAATTATATCTTCAGACATTGTAGTCACTCTGTTAGATATGGACAAACTGCTCATTCTGCAAGCTACCTTTAGACATTCATTGAGAACCACATGCAATGTGTGCCATTGAGAAAAAAGTGAATTGGCTACAGTAATGCAAAGGAGTTCATTCATAATCAAGAATAAGTTCACCATAGCTCGTAAACATTCACTGAAAGCATTATGTAAAACTTTACAAGAATTAAACAGCAAGAAGACAATAAACGGTATAGGTGTCGAACTACTGTCTGGTGATTTCCGACAGACATTACCAGTCATTCCTTAATCTACTTTTGCTCACGAGATTAGTGCATGTTGTAAGCGGCGAAACGTGGACATACTTCAATCGACCATAAATTCGCGAGTTCGTTTGCAAAGTATCCATCGTCGCAAATAGTTTCTAACCAATTGCTGGATATTGGAAACGGTTAAGTCAGTGTTTCTCAAACTGTGGGGCACGCCCCCTAGGGGGGCGCGAGCATATTGAAAATAAAAGGTTTAAAAAATAAATTTACTGGAATGAAGCATAACAAAATACTTTATGACAAAAATTACAGATTTACAGTGATATGATTTATATATATATCATCTGGCAAAATACGTCATCAGAAATAAAAGATTCTACTTCAAACGCTCATTACATATCTTTGATCCTATAACCAAATTTTTAAAAAAAATATTTTGTTTACTTTGCTGTAATCCCACGGTGAGAATTTCTTTTAACCTAAAATATTACTTTAGCTGACTGGTATGGTTATCTCCGTCCCTTTTTTTAAAAAAGCTGTAAATATATATATATACATAAAATATTTCTGTTTCGCCTTTTTCCATATGAAAGAGTTTTATGATATATGGATAAGCATATTGATCACTTTGAAGAATTATTTGGCCAACACTTCTTATTTTGAGTATTCTGAAATATACAATGCATAATGAAAAACGTTGACCACAATTGTTTTTTTATAACTAATACCCATATTTTTATATTTAATACACTGAATTGAATGTTATTGAAAAGTGTCTGTGATTTGTGTCCTTTATTAAAGTCAAGCACATTTGAAACAATTAAGTTCAGTTTTACTGGATTTCTTCACAAATTTTCGAAGACGAATTGAAAAGTCCTTGAAATAGGTAAGTATATTTTCTCTTACTTAAATTATTCACTGAAATTGGGATTTTTATTATTTATTGTGAAAATAATTATAAAAAAAAAGGATTGAGGTAAGTCACTCTCCTCGAGTTCACATTCTTTTTCATTCTTTAACACTAATTCTAAATGCTAACTCTGTGAGGCTTAAAATTACAGTTCGTTCAAAACTATTTATAATATGAGCATTCATTTCAAAAAATTATTTTAGTTTTTTGTATACATTGTTATGCACTTGGTTTTACTGTCCTTACAATGCTATTATATGAAGAATAATGTATTATTTCTTTAAAAAAATAAACTCGTGTGAAGAGTGGGTACTTCAGCCAGTATAAGAAGTTCAATAATTGTTAGTGACTTCCATGATCTTGTCCTGCAGAGCAAAGTTTTTCAAAAGAAGGCTTATTATTAGAAATTGACACTCTGAGTTCTTTTTCTATATTTAGCTGAGATTTATATTTTGTCTTCAAAACAGCCACAGCAGAAAATCCGGTTTCACAAAGGTAGGATGTTGAAAATGGTAATAGTAAAATGCTTTTGTTTTCAGTGCAGAAAATTCATCATCAACATCTGCCCAAAATTCAAAGGGCTATTTATTTCAAAATTGCCTTTTAACTATACCCCTGGATGTGAAATCTATGAAGATTTGTTCTTCGGCTGTTGAGAGCCCTTCTGAAGTATTTTGAAGTGAATCTCTAACCCAAACGAAACTTGCTATCAAGTTGTCCTCAGCAAGACTTTTTGAAATTCCATGCCAACATGACGAAATGATTTTCTGTGGTTTTAAAAACAACTTCCGCATATTGTTCTTCAGATTTGTAAGTTTTAAATCATAGTAAGTACATATGTCAGTTTTACCCAGGGTTTTTCAGTAATAGTAATAGTAAATCCAAAATTTAAGTATTCTGAAGAATATATCTTTGATTTAATTTTCGGAACCAGGCTCTTCTCTGTACTTGTTGATACTTTATTATCATCGAATGTTCTCTACGACTTAAAAATGTATCTATGATTTTGTTTTAAGGTATCCGACTACATTCGGAACCGTGATTTTTCAAAAGCGTTTAAATGGATAATATTTTTGATATTTAGTATCTCTTAGATTAGAAAATGTATGTAAAACTGTTTTAAGAATAGTATTAAAATAAAAAAAAATATTTAAGTACAATATTTTGACAAAAAATGAACATAGAGTGACCCATTTTCAAAATATTCTCCTTTTGTGAAAAATGCTTCTATTATAATAATATTTTGTCTGAATATAGCTCAGACCTCTGTTCAAAGGCTCAACTAGAAATTTTGAAATATATAACTTAGAAGTGGGTTTATCCATGTCTTACGATAACAGAGGGGAGAAATTTTAAGAAAAAAACGCCGATAAGTATTTCAATTGGTTGTAACTCTGAAAATAATGTGAATTTTTCAAAGATAGTTGAGCCTCTGTACAGAGGTCTGTGCTATATACAGGCAAAGTATTATTATAATAGAAGCATTTTTCACAAAAGAGAACATTTTGAAAAAAGGTTATTCAAAGTTAATTTTTTGCCGAAATATTGTATTTAAATTTTTTTGTCAAACTGTCCTTAAAACAATTTTATACATTTTTTCTAATGGAAGTGACATTAAATATCATGAAAATTATCTATTTATGCGCTTTTTTAAAATCAGGGTTCCAAACATAGTCGGATACCTTAATCTACTCCCGTAAATACTTAATACCGTGATTTACAACTAACGCGTGAATTATAAAATCTACATTCAAGACAGATGCGGTAGCTATAGAAGTAACGACTCGACCAAAACTGAATGGAATTGTACCAGGCACATTTTCTTTACATGTTTTGCGCAGACGTCCGATAGGTTGGCCAGACTCAAGCAAACGTTCGCCAGAATTTTTACCAGATGTGATGAATAGGATAAAGAGCAACATAGACTAGACTATTTTTCTAATGATATTTGTACCTATAGGAATGGACGATGAAGGGAATAAATCCTTATTTAAATATCATTTTGCAATATTTCAAATTTAAAAATTAGATAAAGAAAAATAGCATAATAATTATCCTATTACTTAAAAGTAATTTACTTAAAATATATATTACCTAAAAGTAACATATATACATAATTTAGCACTTATTTTGTGAAGATGTACGGTTTATAATTAAGATCGCAATGTAGTTTTGGAGTCAAAAAGTGCATTAAGTGTTGCATTCAATACAATACTATTGTATAAGGGGGGCTCGATAAAAATTATGATTGAAAATTGGGTCGCTGGTACTGAAAGTTTGAGAAGCACTGCGTTAAGTAGAACTGCATCCAAATACAAAATACATGGAATTACCGAGACAATTTCTGTTCTGCTGTTCAGACAAAAAGAAACTGATTGCGAGTATTTTACAGGATATACTGTATAATTATCTAGATAATTATTGGTTTATTATTCCTATTACTTAATCAGAAAAAAAATTACATTGTTATGAAAAATACTTCCAGATATAAAATTGTTGCAAGGTGATCCATTGCCTTTTAATTTAATCGATATTATTGTTGATAAAACAAAATCGCGCGCGTGCGCGCATAAATCATCAAGAATATCACCACACAATCTTCGGTTGAAGAATGGTTCACTGGTTATTCTGCTGCGTAACTTAAGTCCATTTAGATTTTGCAATGGTACACGTTTGATCATGAAAAGAATTTCCGGAAAACTTCTTGAATCAAACATTTTCACTGTAGGGTTTAGAGGAGAAACTGGTTCTGTTGCCAAGTGTTCCATTGATACCATCAGAATCTCAAATACCATTCAAAATGCTTCAATTGACCGATTCATTTGGTTTTCGGGATAAATATAAATGAATCTCAAAGCCAAACAATGTCCATTTAATGCTTAGAAAATCCATGTTTCTCGAATGGGCAACTTTATGCTCACGTGTGGGGAAACCGTTGAATCTATTTGAGTTAGCAAAATATAGGCTACTGAAAAATAATGTGCAGGTTTAGCGATTAGTTATATTAAAATTATTTATTGTTATACTTTAAAATGATAAAAATAATATTAAAAAATGTAAAAAGCTCAGCGTTATTCACCGCATTTATAATATTAAATCTTCATACGTTGTTATTTAACAACTTTGTCAGTAATTCATGCATTATACTTATATCTCAAATAGGAGATGAATAAAACACAAAATTAAAATCATTATGTTGGCTTATACTTAATTCCATCTCACCGAAATTGTAAACGAAGATTAATTTGATTGCATTGAATAACTTTAAATAATATTAACTCAATGTATTAAAACAGCAAAAACAGCCACAGTAACGTCCGGCCCAAGTCAACTAATATATATATATCTTTAGTTTCGCTCAAAGAGAAAAACTTATTTTATTTAATCAAATAGCGGATTGATAACGTGTATTGAAGGAATAAATGTTGCAATACTTTACTACAACAATACAATTACTTTTAATATGATCAATGTATTAGGTAAGTTTATGAGCAAAATTTATTATATAATCAAAATTAAGTGGTATTTGAAGATCAAGAATGAAGAAAATTCAATTTACATAAATAAAAGGGCTTCTAAACATAATTTCAAAAAATAAACTTGGATATAATTTGTGAGTGAAATTATATGTAGATAATCATAATGGCGATAAAAATACGAAATTAATAGAGCATATATTAGAAAGGTAATAATTGCAAAAACATTTTCTGAAAAAAGAATATCAAAAGAGCAAGGAAAAGTATATTGTTAAAAAATAATAATTAACTCGTTACTGCATTCTTACGATTACTCCTAAATAGGAGAACAACCAAATTATTTATCTTTTCCAAGATAAATTAGTCTGCAGGCAATAAATAATTTATAAAATATATTCAGAAAATCACGGTTTTGTTTGATTATGTGTTCTTATTACCAGAGATATTCTGTCTCCTGTATAAATATGCATTAATACTTATAAGGCATAAACAAGCTATTCCTTCTTTCTAGCATTAATAAATATAGGCAATGCTGTCAGTGAAATGGTTGGTTACTTACTGTTAATGTCACTTCCCTGCCTCAAGTCTCTAATTTGCGTGTTATGTTTTCTTATTCCGACTCACATAGAATGACATTAACTAACCAATGATACGACAAGAGTATTTTTAATCTTATACGCTTTCGCCTTTTCTAATGTATTTTGTGAAGTAAGATGTTACTTTATAATTTTTAGAATGAAAGCTAATCGATAATTTAATCTAATGTGTCTAGGATCTTGTCAGATACTTTTCATTTTTCCAAAATAATATAAAATGAAATTTTCTCAAAATAAAATTTTTTTTGCGGCATTTAAATCTATATTTATTTGATAAATATTGATCTTTATACTTAAGTTTAAAACGTATTCAATAATTAACTTGTGTTTTAGTTCATGTACATCATGCAAAAAAAATGTATGATCACTTTTTATTAATGTTGCATGATTAATTTTATAATAATAATTAAAATAAAATAATAGTGTAATTTTTTAATTACAATATTTTAAGTCTTTTGAGTTTTAAATTATGAATTAATTGATAATAAGGAATTTTGAGATACATTGTATTAGACGAAAGAGAATAGCTTTCTAGATAATTTCAGTGTAATAACATTCTAAATTTGATAATACATTAAACTTCTATTATTAGCGCTGTTATATTCTGATATCTTAACGTATATTCATATTAAAACAGTTCAGAATTTTATTTACAACATATTGACGAGGGGTAAATTATTACCATTTCCATAAATAGCCATTCACTTAAAAATGTAGTAAAACATTGTTTCTTATGAACAAAATAATAAAGTGAATATATTACACTTAACGATTTCCTTATATCTACATAAAATGTAAACTATTTCTATTGCTGTTTTAATAATAAATTACAATCAGTTTAAAGATTTAGTTATGTATCCAGAAGTACAAAATAAACTTTCTAGAATTGATCTAGAATTAAGGGTTGAAAAACTCGAAGTGTTCTCATTTTTATATAGGCTCTAAAAATAAAAATGGCATCATTTGATTAAACTATTAAAGATTTGTAACCATGGATGTAGCAAATGGAACGCAAACTCAGTGGTGCAACAGCCCATGAGGGCCAAGGCCTATTGTGCCCATCCCAATATACGTGACCACTGGGCGCTGAGGTGCTAGAGCAAATGTCCCGATCAGGTGGTTAGTCTGAAGCGATACCCCCAGTGCTTATGTCCTCAAGCAAGCTTGGTACTCATTTACAGACCCACTTCAGTAGGGATGACAGACTGAGTCGATTATGCTCAGCCCTGGAATAGAACCCGTACCTGTGGTGTGGAAGTGCGGTACGCTACCACCCAACCACTGGTCCTTGTAGCTAATGTAATGTCTATTCAATATCCAAAATTGATTTCTGTGTGTATGTCAATAGCCTGTATTATAATGCACGTTTATATTTAATATTGATTTCATTCCGTAGCAGGTTCTTACTTTTTAAAATTTACATTTATTTTATGTAATCAGCATGATTCCGTACCCGAAAATAATATTTTGTAAAGAAAATAAAATTTTGTAAATTTTGAAATTATTATGTTACAAATTTGTTAATTAAGATTCAGTTAATAAAATTGAATACAATAAATAACGATTTTTATTAATATATTCCGATGCTCAGTTTGTAAAAATAAAACATATTATAATCAAGCATTTACACACACAAAAAAAAGTTTTTAAAAATAAAAATAAATTTTTTCTAAAAATAATTTTAAAAAAAATAACTTTTTGAATTGATTACCAACGAAAGTTTTAAGCATTTTAAAATTGTTCAATTCATTTCTGGTTTTTACATAATCATAACCAAGCAATAAAATATTTAGGGATTGATGAAATTTAATTTTTAGTAAACAAATACGCAGCTATAAAACAACAAAAATTAATATATTTTGTGTCAATGTTCCGTTTCGCATAATCATAGAATATCCTACTCGAATTCTATGCGATCAATGGGTCATTTTCAAAAATTAATTGATGTCAACGATCTGAATAGGGCATTAAATCATAACGGATAACTACAGAGCGTCAGCACTCAACAGTATTTCATTCAGTGACCATTCACAGTCAGCCACTAATTATTCGCTTGAACAGGTCAACGGGCATCATCCATATAAGTGTGGTGACTCAGCATCGACTGACGTTTCTATTCATCTCGAGCGAGAAGATAACACACACTCAAGGTCACCGCAACAGGTTAAAACGGGATGAAAGGACTCTTCATGTTATCAACAGGAAATGTGTCTACCGCAGTAGATATTACTTCGTACTACGAAAGACGCACAGAAGAGGTTATTGTATAGTTAAAAAATGACACATCATTAATAAATGAAGAGTAGTCACCAACCTAACCTTTTCTTTGCATTTTGAACTTCCAGAAATGTGAGTTTTCCATAAATAAAAATGATACAGCATGGGTGACTGAACTGTACGCTTGCGTTTTAGTGAAATAACTAAATAATGACTAATATTTATTGCAATAACACTAAGGTACACCACTACCTTTTTAAAATGGTTTTATTTGTTTATTTTTTCTGGCATTTCTTTAATTATGTATATGCATTTTATTTTAGAATTCTTTTTTGGAACATTAGGCTTATGGCAGATTATCGGAAAAATGACAGAAATACTTAAAAATTAAAGAAAATAATAGGAAGAATAGGTTCCTATTTTGATCGGTGCCGTGACATAGTAGCTGATTGATTATAGTTGCGAAATCATGCCTGGCATTGTGAAGGAATGGCGCGCGTCCACTCTGTCAAAAGTGTGACGTTTGGAAATATGAATGTTAGCGTGAGAGTCAAGAAATTAAATTGTTGATATATTTACGTCCGCAGCTATTTTTTTACAGTATTTACATTTAAATAGAAGTTACTCATACTATATATTATTTCAGTATACTACAGAATATAATACTTGTAATGGAGAAGGTGAGCATAACCGATCTTTTGAAGTTTCAAACGGAATGTCCTTTTATTCCCTGTTGGGGTGAGGTGATCGCCTTTCTTTTCACTTGAATTAAAATCGGGGATCCGGCTCGTGGGAAAAGTGGTGTCTTTTTCACGGCCACCAGTTGTCGGGACGAAGTCAGATAAAAGAAACCACAATACTTTTGGGTGTTAATAAGTGCATATGAACAGGTGCAATACTGTCCACACAAAGAAGCCGATTTTCCCGCTGCATGGTATAAACGTTACAAAGCTTTATGTTAAGCATGGTGGGGAATTTCTAAAGCAGTTTCAGCTTTCGTGTCAACCTTATTATTTGACCGTAGTTTTAATTACGAGATCCGTCTTCATTAACATTCGTATAACTTCAAAGTGCGATATTTTTACACACAATATCAATTTGGTTATTGATAAGGTGAACATTTTCGTTACAATGAAAAGGAGGACGAAAGTTTTAAGAAAAAATTATGCATCAAAATTTAAGAAAAAAAATAGCAGTTATAGAGACTGCCGATAGAAGTGAAAACTTCGAACTTTTAGTATTAAACTTTGAAATTTCATAATGTTTGAATTAAAATTGTCAACATCAATCCAGTTTTCACATCTATTGATACTCCGAGCAACAATTATATGCATGTTTATATGGCTTTTTACTATTCAAATATATTATTGGCTAAGATTATGACAAAATATAAATACAATTCAATTTAAATAACAATTAATATACAATCATATTATTTATGGATGGCATTTGTATTTACTTAAGGTACCCAGCTACGTTCGGAGTTATAGCTTTGTAAAAAAGAGTACAAACGAATATTTTTTTAATATTTAGTGTCTTTTTTATAGAGTAGAATACGAGTATATAAATTTGTCTTAAAAATATTGTTACAATACAAATTATTTAAATGCAATATTTTGGCAAAAAAATGGACTTAGAATTATTTATTTTCAAAATGTTCTCCTTTTATGAAAAATGCCTCTGTAAAAATAATATTTTGCCTATACATGGCTAAGACTTCTCCAGGGAGCCTGAACTAGGATATTATAAAAATTCACATTATTTTCAGAGTTACTACCAATTGAAATAATTATCAGTATTTTTTTGTTAAAAATTCTCCACTAGGATGAATTAAATTATGAATAAATCCACTTCTATATAAGTTAAATATTTCAAGCATCCTAGTCCAGAAACTGTACAGAGGCCCGAGTTATATATAGGCAAAATGTAATTATTATAGAAGCATTTTCCATAAAAGAAGACTGTTTTGAAAATAAAAAAAACATCAAAATTCTTTTTTTGCCGAAAACTTGCATTGAATAAACTTTTTATTGTAACAATATGCATTTAACAATTTCATACGTGTATTCTAATCTATAAGTGACACTAAATATTTAAAAAATAATTTGTTTTTAAGTTTTTGCAAAATTACAGTTCCGAAAGTAGTCGGATACGTAGTCGGCTGTCATGGGGAGTGCAGAGTCAAATGACAACAAAACTACAATAATTTGAACAAAATATGACGGATTTGCTTGAAAATATCATTCCTGTAATGTTAGCGAAAAGTATCTGTGATTTGTGTCCCTTACTATGGTTACGTACCTTTGAAACATTTTAGTTCAATTTTAATGGATTTTTTCTCAAATTATTACAAAAAAAAAGAAAAAAAAATAGTTGTCCTTGAAAGTAGGTAAGTATATTTTCTCTCAGTTAAATTATTCACTGGAATTGTCAGATTTTTATCGTGTGCAATAAAAGTAATTGTTTAAAAAAAAACATTGGGGTGACACTTTCACCTAGAGCGACTATTAACGTTGGTATCGAGTGCGCGCCTGCTCTTCCTGGTAGAAACCTTTTGAAAGCTTATTGCTTTAAATATCAATGCCAGATGTAATGGATATGATAGAAAGCAACATAGACTAGACTGTTTTTCTGATGACATTTATACTTTTAGAAATGGATGATGGAGGAAATAAATCTTTGATTAAGTATCATTTTGCAATCTGTTTCAATCTAAAAATTAGAGAAAAGAAAAATAACAATAATTATCTTATCACTTAAAAGTAATTTGCTTAGAATAAATATTACTTAAAAGTAACAAATACAAAATTTAATACTTATCTCGTTAACTTCTACGGTTTATAATTAATATAGTATTGTAGCTTTAGAGCGCCAAAGCTCATTATTATTGTATAAAAGGGGTGAGATAAAAAATATGATTGAAAATTGGGTCGTCAATAGTGAAAGTTTGAGAAGCACTGCTGAAAACTGATGTTTTATCTTATCTCTTGATTTTTTTGTGTGGAATGATAAAGAGAGGGTATGAAAGAGATTGTGTACAGGCCTAACCAAACTATGCGAAATAATATTTTCCTCCCTAGATGCTTGTATTAGAACTGAAATAACAACTCTAGCGATGTAAATTCTCGAGTAAAATTGCTTGCAGCTTATGGAATTATAACTTCTTTAAAATTAAATCTTAACTTTGACCTTACAAGTGTTTGTGTCGTGAAATGTTTAACATGTTTAATTCTTCACTTTTCAACGAGTCCAAAGATCTTTTAGTTGCTCTGTTGGCCGAAATGCCAGGAGCATCAGCCAGGAAGTAAGTAGTTTATGAGTGGTCGATAGAAACGTAAATATTTCGTTTACTGCGAAAAGTTAGAATAAATACGTATGACCTAAACTTGAAAACTCTTTATGTAAATTACAATGGTAAAGGATAAAATACATTGCATTGCAATAAATATTGAAAATTACAGAGGAAAAATTTGAACGATACTTTGTTTCAGATTTAGTTACAAATTTAAGGTTTATTATGAGAGAGAGAGAGAGAGTCAATAAACAACACTTCTTTAATTATTCCTTATATAACTAAGCCGTGTTGAAAAACACGATGACACATGTTTCATTTTTTGTTTCTAAATTGCTTCGTGGCTCAAATTTAGCGTGCTTATGTTAGTGTGAAGTGATCCTAGCTATTGAATGCAGTTCTGCCTTATGTCAAGCAAAGGAGTCAAAATCCAATAAATGTGTTCATGATGCCATGCACTTGTTTTTAAAGGACACGAATGGTAAGAAAATCTACCAAACTTAGTACCATTTGTTGGAACAATAATACATATGTAATGACTATGAGAAATACGAATATTAACATTGTATCCAGTATTAAACACCAATACTTTGTAAACAAAAACAATTATTTTAATACAACAGTTTTTAAAATATATTTTTCTTCGATAGCTGATCTCTCTCTCTCTCTCTCTATATATATATATATATATATATATACATGCATACATACATATATATATGTATATATATACATGTATATATATGTATATATATATATATGTATGTATATATATATATGTATATATATGTATATATATATATGTATATATATAAAGAGTGTTTTTTTCCAGGTACAGAAGTTTAAATTGGCATTACTTTCCAAGATGGCGACCGATTTAACAGCTGTCAAGTGATTTATTCTCAGTTTGGTTTGGCGATTTATCAAAACGATCATCAAGCAAGGCGTAGATTCATCGAACGGGCCCAAAACGAGATGGCCGTTGTTCCCGATTTTCATAAGGGAATTTTGTTTAGCGATGAAGTGCACTTCTGGTTGAATCGCTACGTCAACAAACAAAACTGCCGCATTTGGAGTGAAGCTCATCCACAAGTGTATGTCGAAACACCGTTACATCCAGAAAAACTGACTGTTTGGTGCGCTTTATGGGCTGGTGGAATTATTGGTCCGTACTTCTTCAAACACGATGAAGGCCACAACGTTACAGTCAATGGTAATCGGTATAGAGCCATAATTACTAACTTTTTCATTCCTGAATTGAACAATCATGATGCCCAGGAGCTGTGGTTCCAACATGTCACACAGCTCGTGCCTCAATCGATTTATTGAAAGACACGTTTGGTGACCGCCTAATTTCACGTTTTGGACCTGTGAATGGGCCTCCAAGATCTTGTGATTTAACACCGCTAGACTATTTTCTGTTGGGCTATGTAAAGTCATTGGTCTATGCGGATGAGCCACAAACGCTTGACCATATGGAAGACAACATTCGCCGTGTTATTGCCGATATACGGCCACAAATGTTGGAAAAAGTCATTGAAAATTGGACGTCCAGATTGGACTACATCCGAGCCACCCGTGGCAGTCCTATGCCAGAAATCATATTTAAAAATGTAATGCCACAAGTGTATCTTTCGAATAAAAAAATTGATGTCAATCGAATAATACATCGTTGTGTTATTGCAATTTAAAGTTCTATACCCATAAAAAAACACCCTTTATATGTATGTATATGTATATATGTATGTATATATATATATATGTATGTATATATATCTGGGAAGATCTTACAATCTCTTCTTCAAAATCTAATTGGTAATTTACAAAACACGGCAATTATTAAAAATAGCTTAGAGATTGCTAGAGTTACTAAGGATATGATGATTTTTTCTATGCATGGTTTTGATTTCGAGGACCTTTTAATTCTATAGATATTGACGATATGATTAAGGTTCTACAGTTAATTTATGATAAATATGAATTATATACTTCAATGAAAAACCCCGTATTAAAAGAAAATTTCATTACATTTAATCAGAATCATTATAAACAGATGAAAGGATTACCTCAGGGTGGTCCAGCTAGTAATTGTTTAGCGAACCTATATTTACATTTTTTGAAATAGATCATGTTGTAAATGATTCTTACTTAATTTATCGTTATATAGATGATATAATAATTTTTGGTAAAAATAGTGAATACAAACCAAATATTACATGCTACCCTGATTATCTCAAGCTCCTTAAAACTAACTTCAACTCTAATAGGGTGGAATTCTTGGATTTAGACTTGCATCTTATTAACAATATTGTAGTCAGTAACATTTTTGACAAAAGAGATTCGTTTAAGTTCCATATAATTAAAATTCCCGTATGGAACAGTAATTTACATATATTAATTTACAGAAGTATCATTTTGAATTTTTTATTTAGAAATGATAACTTAACTACTCACAAAATAGATAAATACAATAATATAAAAAAAAAATTGCAATGTTGTTTAGATCATGAATACCCTTTTAATTTCTTGAGATCTTATATTCATCACAAATACATTAACCGGCTTGCTACTTCAAATTCCAAATCCACCACACAACAATAGGTTTTCAAAGTCAGCATGTTAGTGGTTTTGCTGTGAAGATTATATCATAACACTCATATCACAGTTTACATTTTTTCCACACACATCTTGAACATCTTACACATTGTTGACAACGAACCAAATTATAGCGTAGCAAATTTACATTTTTGACAATCAACTAATTCAAATTTTACCATATTTGATTGTCGTCATTTTATACTTGTCTTTTCTGGCTGGTATAAAAGTCAGCTCAAAAGATTTGGTTATGTATTTTCGATTTTTTTAACTTAGTGAATAATTGACTTTCATTAATGGCAAGACGCTTGTTTCTCTTCGTAAAAGCTTTGTGAGTAAAGAAATTTTTTTTTAAATTAATTTTTGAATGATACTTTTCTTATGTAATTGTTTTAGCATTTTTCTACTTTTCTTACATAATTATTTTGTGATTTTGTGATTTTTTTCTGCATTAAGAGTTTTGGGGGAGAGTTTGTTACATAATAGTTGTGATTGGTTTTATCATGCTCTCTGAGTTATCCATACTCTGAAGTTTTGTTTATTTTATTTTATTTGGTTTTTCCTACCGAGTTGCAAAGGGGGAAGGTTGGCGCCTTTAAACTAGTTTAACCCCACTTATTCGGTCCTAAGTCCGAAATTGCTTTCTGACTCGCTAGGTTCTGCTTTTTTGTAGTTCTTTTATTTCTCTATAATTTTGTTCTTCATGTTCAGCTTTTATATTTTTATTATGCTGTTTCTTGTTATGTTCTTTATCTATTATTTCTTGTTTTTGATAAATAATACATATTTCTTTTTATTATATATATATATATATATATATATATATATATATATATATATATATATATATATATATATATATATATATATATATATATATATATATATATAAATGTATATTAGTATATATTTACGTGTTTGTATATAATATAGTATAATATTTTTAAGAGATATGAACTTCAGCGTTAAAAAAATTACATCAATATGAAATCTTCAAAATCACTGTGTGGATTAAATGTAATAAACAAATAAATAAGCAAATAATACGATGATAAACACTGTTTTTCTTTCTTTTATTAGCGATACTCAAAGCACATTCTCGAAGTATGAATCTTTTTCCAAAAGTCAATTCTTATTTTAATATATCTACCGCATACCGATCTACTTGTGCACTAAACTTATTAATATAAGTCGGATTTTCTTTAAAAATCTCGACTTCTAGCAATTAGTACATTCAAAATGATACAATAATTGAAAGCTTATTCAGTAAGCAGATAAAAAGAGTTTACATATTCCCCAGGTATAGTTATCGCCTTAATAGCTATCATTTTTTATTCCCGTTATGCTGAAAAAAGATACTGTATATATTTTTAATAGTTTTGCCATTGCATTATACGGTTGCAAGGGAAGTAGTATGTCACGCAATATCTTAATAAGATTCCTGGACGAGCTGAGAAATTTAATTTCACCAGGGAGAAATTTTCTTAAGAGAAAGATGATTTATAATGTAAGAGAGAATTTTTCAGCAGCGTATATATTTGTATCAAGTGGTAGTGGATAGAAAAATAAATATTTAAATTATGTATTTGTTGCTCTGAAGGAATCTACTCCGTGTGTTTGTGTGTGTGTAGGTTAACTATTTTTGCTTAAAGTGCTTACTCTTCACATGTTTTAGAAAAAGAAGTTATATTAAAATTTGAAGATTTATTCTACGGAGTGTTATATATTTCGCTTATGCTAGTTTATTTTAAGCACTTACAACTAATTATATTTTATAAGCAATTGCAAGCAGTGTTAAAATATTTGTAGATAAAGATTCAAATTTTAAAATGCCAACTTAGGTAAAATTGTTGATATTATTTTATTTAAAGTGGGTTTGAAATCATATTTGTACAGAACTAAAATAAAATATATTTATACTAATGTAATTAATTTAGAATGTAAATTAAAAGCATTTGTGCTAAAACTATAGTTTCTTTCTAATAACTCAACCATATTTCCGAATAAAACCTATGATTCACTCTAAAAATAACGGTATTATTGTACAAAAATGGAAATCCCGTAAGAGTACATAATAATTAGAACAATATTTTAATAAGGTATCTTGTAGAAGCGTAATGAACTACTGAAATAAAATTATGCAATTGCATGGTAAAAATATTCTTGCAGGATTAAATAAGTTAAAACAATAAATTAATCCCCCATATGGACACATTTCATAATATTTCACGTTAAAATCGTTCCATATACGAATTCAAAAATTCATATTAAAAGTATAATTGTTTTTAATCTAAATAAATGGTATAAAATCTATAAATACATAATATCATGTAAATTCTACAAAAGTTATGAACGTTCTAATGTGAAATTGGAATGAAAATATTTCCATGTAGCGAAATTTAAATGTCTCGAAACATTTTTCGTGTGTTTCAAAAACACAAATTGATAAGAATAATTTTGATACAATCGCTATGATGGAAAAATTGTTTATTGAAACACCTCATAACTTAATAGTATTGAAATGGCAGGAAAATAATTTAACATTTCTTTTTTATTTTCTGAAATATATAACTCCTTACTTATGCAAATGATATTAATATTTCCCAATTTTTTTTAAAAAATGCTGCAGATTTTTCGCGGTAAGCGTAGCCAAATAAGTAAAGAAAATATCGAATTGTTTTCTAAGCCACTGGGATTTTAAAGAATTAAGAACCTGCAAAAATTAAGGCTGAATATATTTAGAGACCTTAAAATATTATAAATGATTCTTTAAGAAGTTCAATTTATTTCCGTGTTTAAAGCTAACTATGACTCGGTCGAAAGTAATTACATTCAAAGAGTATAAATCTCTCGAATATATATCCAGAATTCTTGAGATGTGCTAGAATTGTTTTGATTAATGTACGTAGCTCATTGAAAGACTGAAAACTGAAAAGATTATTTGAAGCAGAATATATCTATCTGATTAATAGAGCTTTAAATTATCAATGTAGGAGAAATTTTTGAATAAGGCAAATTACAGAGATGAAACCGGGAAATAAACTTTCCTAGAAATTAGAAATATCACTAAATGTAATTTCTTTTTTAAAAAAAATACTCCAGAAATAAAACGCCATATGATGCTTAGAAAAATAAAAGAATTTACGTACTTTCTTATTATTACTTACAAGTACAGTAAGAATGGTAATCATAAAAATTGATACATTGTAAATGTTTGATGATATATCCAGGCGCTTTCTCAATACATGTATCAATTCGTCAGAAAATTCCTCAGATTATTTATGCAAGAATCAAGCACATATGAGTTGCTATTATGTATAATCCTATGGAAAAGTATAATAAGTTATTATAACATTGTATATAGTACTCGATCTAAGGGTTCAAATCAGTGGTAGAAAGCTTGTTTGGTCAGTGATCAGTTCATCAGAGTAATTTGACTCAATTTCAATTCAGTAAATCCTCAAAGACATGTGTAAGATTAATTATAAGTTTATTGGCAAATGGAGTGTGTCTGCACTCGTTCACGTACAGAATATATACATTTATTTAAAAAAATAGTAATGTTTTATATTGCTTTATTTGAGTTACATCGTAAAAAACATTCATGGATGCATCCATTCACATTTATGATGTTAAAATAAATTTTTGTTGCTAATTTTTTTTTAATAATACATGTAGCTTATTTTTGTGAAATTAAAATTTTCCTATATGTTTAAATTGTACTACTGTCTAATATTATACGATGCACACATATTGCCAAACTTTTATTGGCTTATGCTTTTAGAAGAAAGGCTATTGTGAAGTAAATTTAAATAAAGGAAATAATTTGATTTATTTACATCCATTAATTCGTAATGATATGAACTGTATCAATTACGTTAAAGGTATATTATAAGAAAATTTTATTGCTGTGACGCACGGAGCATTTTGGAAATGATGCCTAAAAATTGTGTGCATTTACAACAAATGCTTCGAAATATCTTAGTTCACATCGGTAAATGCAGTATAGAAAAGTTAAATTTAAAAATATATTTTCTTTGTAGAAAAACATATGGAAAATAATTTAATACGATATAGATTTAACACAGACTTTTATAGAACATTTTACATTATTTTGATATATATAACAATAGAATAATAATAAATTCGTTTCACGCTTTTAAAAAATAATGCGATAGTAAAACTATAGTATTAATGTACTGAAAAGAGAAATCTAAAAAATAATGTAAACTACTAAAAATAAAGTAAGGATTTTTAAGGCGAAGAAATATGTCCCGATCTTGAATTCGTACCCATTTTCTATTTGACAAGCTCTTATACATCAATTTCTGCAAAAAGCCCCATCGTTATGAAACTAAAGCTACTTGATTTATGATTTGGTCACACTTTCATAGCCATGCCCTTGATATTTCCTCTTTCATCCCTTTTAGAATGAAAGATTTCTGGACATTAGGAGGCGGAATAAAAAGATAGGGGAAAGGGTTACACTTTCGCTAACCTGCGATATATTCCGCAAGCACCAGACTGTCATTTATTTCAGAAGTAGAGCAGAAAGTATGCATGTGCATAGCAATAAAAAAAAACCTTCTCTGTTAAGATGGATATTTGTAATATTTGTTTTTTCCTTTCATTTTCGTTTTGTAGACTGGACAGAAATATACATATTTCACAGTATAACATTGCATTTCAGGGGAAAAAAAGACTACTTTTTCAAAATTATTAGATAAAAATGTAACATCAATAACATTCCTTGAAAAGTAATACAAAATCTGTAACGTTATTTAAAGTAACTGTGGAATCAGTTGCTTGGTGATTTCAAGAGGAACGTTACGTGAACTATGTATTGAATAAGTGAAGATTTTTTTTACTTCTTGACTTTTTTTAATTGAATTGTCAGAGATCCTGAAATATCATAAAATCAAAATTTATTTGAAGATGAAAATAAAAAAAGTATTTGTACTAAATTATTATAGTTTTTGGACGATAAAAATATACTAACATTTGAAATGAATCTAAATTAAAGAAATCTAAGAATAGCAAAAAAAAATGGTGCTTGGAACGCCACGCGATACAAGTGAAACTTTTTGGCGACGTTGGAACAGTGATTATTTACCCTAATGTTCCAAATTGACCGAGCACATATCTCAATCGCCTAATTTGCGAGAAAGGTATTCGTGGCGAAATGAGTCTTTCTGATACCAAATCCAAAGTAAAGAGATGTCCTGAAATTTCTGGGTATACAGTGCCATTATATTTTGAAAAATTTCGTATACTTTTCCTATTTAAACTTTGTCGACAATTGTAGCATACTTTAATGTGTCTTTTAAATTAATTCCCGGTAAAATATTTTTTGTGCTCAGCAACAGACGTTCTCAAATCATTTCTAAAACATAATCTATCATAAATTGAACACCCGCATCAATTGAACGATTATCAATGAATCGCTTTTGAAAATCTTTGTGAGCATTTTTATGGGAATCATAGTCTTTGTAACGTAAGCTAGAATTTAGTATTGATTTACATGGATCAGCTCCTACATGCACTAGAATTGTTGAGGGTTCTATAGTTAATGGCACAGGGTGGTTCACTAAGTCCGTATTAATCGGAGCAGTCATTAGAAGAGCCACAACAGCATTCCCTTCTCTTAAACTGAGCATTAAGAGAGTATTTTGTAGTGTTTTTTTCCGTGCACGATATTCTGTCTGATACAGATTCTGCAGTAGCACTTAATAAATTTGCAATATTTTTCTAGTTTAGTTTTTTTTTTTTTTGCTTTTTTCTTGTCACTTTTTCGACTGGACTTGCTGCTAGATTTTCTTTTTCTTTCTTTCACGAAACACTTTTCCTCTTTGTGCATTTGATTTAGGCATTCTGACTAGAATTTATATAATAATTCAACGCAAATAAAAGTCAAAAAAGCAAATTGGCCGCCAAAATCATCGCCATGTAGCAAACAATCTAAGAAAATATTTCAAAAAAGCACGATTTTATTCCAAGAGCTATTTTATCTACACCGTAATGTCACTCCATCTCATACAACCATTGATAGATGTTCCCGAGTCTGGAGGGAAAGGACCCTCAATAGGACGGTGGGTAAGTTGACCAATTGGATGTGAGCAATAATCCAACTTTTACACGGATATGACGCAAGTCACGCTGTGTCCCCCCCTTTTCCTCTCAACTCGCTATCCTGTCATCATGGTGATGATTCGGGAGGATGGAAGTGGGGCGGGTAGACTACTTCCGTTCGCGTTTTCAGTGTTACGCAAAGCTGGGCAAATTTCTCATTCACACCCGTGCGCTAAGAAATTTTACTTCAATAATTAATCACAAAAAAATATTGTTGACTTTTAAGACATAAATTTTATAGCCTCTTTAACAATATTATAATTAATATTTTTTTTCAAAAAAATAATACTTTGTTTTCAATAAAGACATTGAATGTATTGTAAAATTCATCGAGCATAAATGTATGGTTATATTCGTCTTTTCCATCTCCAAAGAAGGTAAGCGTGCTACAACGTGTACACAGATTGATACTTGGGGGCACGCCATAGAAATAAGTACACAATCCAGTATGAGTGTTTTATCATGTATCACAGGAGTTTCAGGCTCTGCCATTGGCCACACATTCAATAGCATCGTGACGTCATAAATGTATCGAACTTAAAACGCCTGGTCATAAAGACATGGTCCTAGCCTTTAAAGGGAAGAAATTTTTAAAAAATTACTACACATTGCTCATATTAAATTTTAACTAAAAATATAAAATTGTAATTTATGATTTAAATATATTTATATTACATAAAATATTTTGATTTACATTTTCACACATATTATAAATTTTTAATTTAGGTTATGACTCTTCGGGAAATAAAGTCGGACTTTCGCCTGTAATGTATTTCGACTCGAAATCAGCGCATCCCTTCTGTAATATGCTGGGATAATCATTTTGTAATAAATGTCTGTATTTTTCTGTTTGTATTGTATCTTTCTGTTCTTCAACTCGTATTTCATATGTATCTCAGGATAAAAACACACGACAACAACATAGGGATTGACTTATAATTATTTTCTTTCTAGGGTATGTGTATATAAAGTTTGGAACTGTTCTAGAAACTTAGTTTAAATTTAATTTGGGCCCAAAATTAAGATAATTAGTAATGTATGGAAACATTTTAATTTCGAAATGAAAACTATTAACTGCTGATGTACTTGCGTACCTTCTAAATTCAAGCAAAATGTGATAACCTTATCAGTTTTCTAAAACGCAAAAGCCTTTTTCAAAATAAATTAATATATCCGCAAAATTTAAATACGAGTTTTTCATGAATAAATAATTCATACAAAGGTTGCCACATATTCCAATGAAGTCAAACTGTAAAAGCTTTTGAAAGAACCATGAGAATACTTTAAGAGTTGAAAAGAAAACTGAGAAGTCTTTGCCACACAATGGTTCTCTAGAAGACAAGAAGGTATGCAATCAATAATTTCTAAAGAGTTCTCTTCCGACCGATATCTATTTCCTAGATCGATGTATTGGCAAGATTTCGATATCGGCTTATGCATCTTTTCAGTCTTCTTCAGGTACATTTTACTCTCTCCAAGGATTTCCTCTTGTTGTTTATGTAACTGATGGCGAAATCTGAGCCAACTATTGCAAGATTATTCTTTTTTTCCCATTAAGTTTAAGAGGGGAATCATACAAATTTCCTCTTCATTATATTTAATGAATAACGAATCAATGGTTAATGAAGCAGGATAAACGAATTAATTGAATGGTTGAGAATTTATCAGATTTACATTTGTCTCATTCGAAGCATATTTTGGAAATTAGAATTGCATGTTGAAAGATCCTGATTTATATGCTTATATCAAATATTCACTTCAGGTTCCTTTTTCTGTACTTAAGTATTATCGCAACCTATTGGAGACATTATATTAAACGAAGCACACGATCGCCAATTCTATGCATACGACACATGCGAAATTGGGTTTACTACAGCGTTTCTCAAACTGTGGTGCGCGCCTCCCTTGAGGGGCATGATAACTCTACAAGGGGGCGGGAGCATATTGAAAATCTGAAAATTAAAGAATATTCAAAACATTATTAATTTACTGAAAGTAAGCAGACAAAATACTTTCTGATATAATAAAATATAAATTACCCATTTACACTTAATTAATACACTTATAAAAGTACCTGTACTGTACAAAGTATTTTATTATTAATTTTACAATACTAAGTTAAGAACAAGTTTGATAATTACCAGTGACCCCATGGGCTTGTGTCAACACTTATCTTGATGATTTGTACGGTTTATAATGTATTCTTTAACTGTCGATTAAAAGTTACGCGGTTTGGTCCCCAATGCCGCGGGTTTCCACGAGACGCGCGTATTTTGATGTTTTATTGGGAGGGGGAGGAGAAAAAGAACAAATAAGCAATTTCCTTTGAAATAAGTAAATCATTTGCAAAGACTGTCAAGGTCCTTTTATTGTATTCCAAAACCTTAGGAATACTTTTATGGATAGCAGTGCACAGAAAAGATCGTACTTCGAAAAGACGTATATATACGTCCAGAAGATTAATGCTTCGGCTGAGCGAGACGTTTATGTACGTCAGTGGCACATAGGAGGTTAAAGTCGTACACACTGTAGCTTTAGTGTCAAAGTATAGTATTATTGAATTCAATACAATGTTATTGTATGAAGGGGGCGTGACGAAAATGATGATTGAATGTTGGGTCACGAGTATTAAAAGTTTGAGAAGCACTGGGTTATTAACTTGGCGAGTTATCTTGAACGTTGTTGATTGTTGCAATAATACGTAAGTGTCCTTTTTGTACTTCTGAATATACATGCATCACACATCTTTTTCACGTGTTGACGCGTATTCTCGACCACTGAAATGTGAGAGTCCATCAAAAGATAAGAATGTTTTTTAAAAATACATACTTTATTAGGACTATCTAAACAGTATCTAAATTTGGACTAAGTTATAAGAGCGTGTCAGCTGAAATAGTAATTTTACTATCTAGAATCTAAATATGATTATCAATGGAATACCTCAAAAATAATGCTAAATCCAGAATGGCCGTTGGATATTTTAAAATTGAGCCACGGTGATTTTTAATATGTGAATTTCTCTAACTTCTTAGTCTCCGTATGAAAACAAGCAACATTCCGTCTTCACTTGACTTTAAATAGTAGACTTCATTAACATAAATCGCGATTTCTTTACAGGAAGAGGTTTTATAATGATGTAATGTCATAGAAAATATTTACCCTAGATGATTAGTAAGAGCTATGGATAGAATACGTTTCGATGTAAGTTTCTAAAATGATTCACACACAAGCAAAACCGATTATATTAATAAATTAATATTTAATACAAGTTAGTTTTTGATGTTAACAACAATATTATTTACAATTTACTTGCTACTCATCTGAAATGCAATACATAAAAACATCCACATAATGTGGAGTCCGCATCATGCGTATACAGCGATGTGTTATTATTTTAGAGAAAATTTTGCAGTAAAACTATATCGTTTTGTAAAGAATGAGTGGGTGGAAATGAAGCACTTAGGAATAAACACAATACAGGAAAGGGCTTTAATTTTTTACTTATAAGATCGCTGATAATTTATCTTTTAGTGAAATGCTACAGAAATTACTCAAAATTGTGTCATTTTATGATAATACATACTTAGTAGGAAAGTACATTTTTAAAATGTCTTAAGTGTTTTCCACACATACTATTGACATTACATATTCAGTTGAAGAATTCTGTGGAATTATCGAAATCTTTGTAAACGATATATTTAAGCTGTTTTCGAAAGAATCATTCCATACTCGAAATTTTCAACGATAATCTACATACTTTTTGAAAATGTTGTAGGTAAATAATTTATATTTTGTTCCATGTCTGGTTTTTTGTTTGTTACTTAACGTGTCCTGTGTTCTCAAGCATATGTATGCGAAAGACTCCTTCTAGTATACTCAATGCAGACAAAGATATATGTAATAGATATCCTGGAATATAATGCATTTCTTAAATCATCGCGATGGCATATTTTACAGCTGAATGGAAAATGACAAAATCTTCAAACAAAAGTACCATTTAGATGTTATACTAAAATCTCCTTTTCCTATGTTATGTCACGGATATTGATGATATCTTATGCATACTGTGTTCCAGAACTACTGAGCTGCCGGAACGAATGGGAGAAAACACCTATTCAAAACAAAAGTTTCTCATTGTCATCATAAGAAATGTATTTTATTATAAAAACGTTGAAAGGGCTTGAAAACGTATTGAAGAATATATAAATATTTCAAAACACAAAGAACAATACAATTTTTTATTTATAAAAATGCATTCATGTATAATACTTTGAATTGATGTACTTTTTTTCACATATCAATCGAATCATTTTTGTATACGCTATCCAAAAATAATTATTATAATCTTTCGGACTCTTGATGTACTCAGTTTTTGATATTGTAGCAACTATACTAATCTTTCAGAATAAATTTCAGAAAATCGACATATATATATTCTTGTATCATAGAAAAATATAATATTACAAAGCTTGACAAGAGCAAAATATTTCTCCATTGTTAAGAGATTCTATTCTTTGATGCCAAACATCTACTTATACCATAAAAAAATAAAAATCATATTAAATTACGTTTAAACATCTTGAGATGTTCTGATAATATAGTTTAACATTGTAAACTTTTCACTGTTTATTGCGTATTGCATGGGCATTTTTTAAATCAAACATAATGCTTACAAAAGAGTTTAAGAACACTTTTACCTTTCGAGATCATATTTTAATTCGGGAATAATAAAGAATGTCACAGAAGCATTAAAATATCTTGTTGATCTTTTCGGATTTTAAATTTTAAAGTACTTTTTGTCGATATGCGTCATTGAAATTGAAGAATTCCCTTTTTATGTGAATAGTGTTTATTAGAAGTTAATTTTTAAAATAGGTGAAACCATATAGCAGTACAAGCACTTCAATTTATTTTTCGCAGAAGTGGAAAAAAATCTTTCTCTCACTCTATAATAAATGTTCTATTTTCTCAGTAGGAAAAGGTGCTTAAAAATTGGTTTATAGTACATTAAGAAAAGTAGAAACTTGTTAGAAATGCAATAACACCGTGTTTAAATAAATAAGTAATACAAAAAAAAGTCAATTACTACTTAGATCAACAAAGGAAAATTTTATTTTAGCTACGTTTTATAAAATAGATGCAATTAATATAAATATGCATATACATATGACAGAATCCCAACATTAAATGGTAATTAATTTTTATTAACTATCATTAAAGTATCGTATTGTCATCCAAAGTAATCGTGTATATAAAATTTCAGTTCAACTGAATGTTTTAAAACGTGAGAAAAAACCTATTCAGTTTTGACACAAGTCGCTAAAAAGGAAACCAACATGGCTGTATTTGTAATGATTTAAGTAATTAGTTTCAGTTAATAAATTTAAATTAATTATAATTAAATTATTGTATCTTTACCTAAAACAATAGTGCATAGAAAATTTCAGCTGAATGAGCGCTTTAAAATGTGAGAAAAAAACCTTTTCAAGTTTTGACACAAGTCGCCAAAAATAATGCCAACGTAGCTGTATTTGTAATTCTTTGAATAATTTGTTTTAATCAATTTCTTTTTATTAATTATAGTTAAATTATTGTATGGTTATCCAAAATAATCATGTATATGAACTCTCAGCTCAATTGAGAGCTTTAAAATGTATTTTATTAAGGTTTAAAAAGATAAATCAATAAATAAATAGAGAGTGTGTGTGAGCTAATAGTAGGTATTGAACAAATAGCATAAGAGTATCAATAATAACTATATGACTGCTACCTGACTGGTACGTTTGCTATTAAATAACAATGAAGATGCATTGGTTCTAATGGAATATCATTGAAATGCCTATTTCTCGTAAATTTCGAAGGATTTTTATAATCAGTAAAAACTATATTTTATTTTAACAACAAATTTTATTTAAAAAGTAATTTTAGGAAGTGAAAATAACAATGAAACATACCGGAAGCATTTACTCGATTATGCATTCTAAGGGTATTACTGAAGAAAATAGCGCATCTATTAAATAAAAGAAAAAATTAAATAAAAAGGCAAACCCCCATTTCACTGTTGGCAGCTAAAAATAATTCAAGAATGATAGACATGTTGTATTATTTTTACAATAATAAGAAAAAATGTAAAAATGTTCACACACTAACGCTTTCTGATCAAAGCCATTTAATACATGAACAAATACGATTTTCAGTTTCATTCATTGATCTTTATGGGGAGAAACCAAATCATTTTTCTTATCTCTTAAACAATTATATTTTAACTGACAAAACGAGGATGTTGTTTCGTACTTGTTAGCAGAAATAGTTGAAAAAATCTGTCGAGTTTGTTATTTGTACAGTTTTTGTGAAATTTAATAAATATAAATGTTTAGGAACAAATTGAATCAAAAAACCTATAAAAGAGTTATTAGTGACAATATCAAAATTATGAATTAAAGTAAAAGGACTTGGGCACACACCTACTGAAATAATTTAATAATCTGGTTTTGAGAACAATGGATTTTTTGAATTGTCTTAGATTCGAAGACAATGAGAAAAATTTCCTCTAATATGGGTGACATCTAATTTATATGTATTTTTTTATAAATATTTCTTATATCAGTTCTATTCATGCGCTTATCCATTTCTCTGTTGCAACCTTAATGTTCGATGAGGATTATTCTAAAAATACTATTTTTACTCCAAAAGAAAGCACCACACTAAAATTTATTTATACTTTTTTTGAGTTTAATGATATTTTTTTACTTAACGATACCGAAAATAAAATGGTTTTAAAAACTAAAATATAATGAAAGAAATTTTATATCAGAAGCAAACTCATTTAGATGTCATAGTGACATGACATTTATTTTCCAAGAAAATGTGAAAGAAGAAAAAGTGTGTGTGCTTATGACCACACGATAGAAGTGATAACATCAAATTTTGTAATGTTATTTCAGGGATTAGTTCAGTCAATAAAAAACAAGACGTTAGTATTGTCCTATAAAATTATTTATTCATATGTCTGTACCCATAAAGTAATATTTTGTGCGAAATATACAATCATATTTGAGAATTAATTGTATTCTAAGAAGGAAACTATAAGTTTATGGTAGCTGAAATAGGTTTTAAATCATTTAGGTTCAAAATTTTATTTAAATATCTATAAAAAAAACTCCGTCAAGCGTTGTCAGTACTTCACATGCTTCATTTGGATCAATTGACATTAATTAAATGGCTTTTTGATTTTTAAAAATCAACTAAAGGTTTTGACTTGTCTTTTGAAAACTTTACTTTAATATTCCCACTTAAAATCATTGGTAATTTGTTCAGAAGACCCGATCCGGCTTTGTGAATTTTGGTTGTAATTTAACAATATTTTTAATTATATCCACGAATTAATTTAAGCACAGGGTTAGATAGTATGACAGGTAGTTGATTGGGAAGAGAGGAATCTAGGTCAAAACCTTTAAAAAGGGATTTAATCAGAAGATTTATATCACATAATCTGTAGCTTTGTCATTTTGTGGCAGTTTCTTACAAATATGCTGCTGCAAGGAAAGTCTTAACTATATTTTGTTTTCTTATATTTAAATTATTTAATGTAACTTTTTCTTTGTACCTGTATACTTAATTTTGTTATTTTTAATATTTAATTGTTTTGATTTTCTTTTTAGACAAAGTATATTTAAGTAATTATGTAATTAATAGAACTATTTGTTCATTGCTATTCTGATTCGATTACAAAAATAGATTGTTTTTCCTAAATTCACTGCAGTATTGCTAATGATAATTATACTATTTATTTAGTTCTATAAAAATTGTCTTTTTCTACATTTTGTTTAATTTTAGTGTAGGATTTCTCTCTCTCTTAGCCTATTTTTTAAAAAAATATTACATATTTCAATTTCATGCTTCATCTAGGATTAAAAAGCCCGCATCTAGGATTATTAACCCCGCATTCATTTTTGTAGAAAGAGGTGGCGGGGGTAGGGGAGAGCCCCACTTAGATCGAAGCTAGGAGCTATACTTTTGCGGTCTATTGGTAGGGGGACAAACTACTGCGTTTCAGTGGCGTGGGGAAAAGGGGAAACGTCCCTTTTTTAGCGCTGTGTATGTTACGAACGAGCTTGTACAAGCAGGATTTCCCACTCGAAACGAAAAAAGCCGAAGGAGCGTTAAAAACCCGAGCTTTACGTTCCGAGTTCACTCTCCAGCAAAACGCGCCAATAGAAGTTATCACTTCAAAAATAAAACATTTATAAAAGTATTTACAATCATACATCAATCAACAAAATTGTCAAAAAATATGAATTTGTTTAGTTTAATTCTTTTGCCTTCAAACTAGCCCCAGGGCGTGTTGTTCAGTAAAAGCTAAAAGGTCAATTAGGTGACTATGTGTGGTGTGATTTCTCAGTAACAAGGCACTCATTCGCGCATGATATACTATGACTCAACAATTGTTATGTGCTTCATTTGACATTACACGATTGGTGTGTCTACTTAGACTGGCGTGAAATAAATGTAAGAACATGGTTTTAAAAGTATAGTGATTTTAATCGATAGTTTTATTAATTATTAAAAAAAATCTTAAAATATTAGTTGTAAAGACTATAATTCTACAGGACGTTAACCCACTCCGTCCTTCCGAAGTTAAAGGAAATCAAATAAGCCTCTAACAAATGATGAAATAGCAAATTTTCTATCTGAACTTCCAGTCGAGCACCCGACTGACGTTAATTATGTCAGGAATGTAAAGTTTATTCCTCCACAAATGTTCATTGTATTTTAGATTCGTAACAAAAAAATTATGCAAGCCATAAAACACAAGAAACCATTAACAGAAAAAAATATGTAGGTTAAAGGATTCCAGAATAATTCGTTTGTCACTCAATTTTATCATTTTGTTATATTTTTACATATCCTGCTTTAGCACCTAATATGGATTTTGAGGCACAATTTTACCTGAAGAGCCAATCTCACACCAGAGAGAAGTCAAAATATGCTATAACAAAAGTGTGTGTGTGTCTTATTATTCTTCATCAATATGATGTGCCGTGATGCCCATTTCTTAATACTACCTTTGAATCATTTGTCCTAAAACTAAATCGATTTCAGAGCGAACGTTTAATAGCATCACACTACAAAGAAACACGACGACATTGACTGACATTGCAATTCTTAACTTTCTCACCATGTCCACGGGGCAGGTTTGGGGTTCTTAGGTCTTAGCAGGCATCACTAAACGACCTGCCTTTATTGGCATTGGGACTAGAGCTCCTGGCACGACGGCCTGGAGTTTGTGACCAAGTTCATTTGCCTATCACAGCCATGATGTTTTCTGAGAACAACTACTCATTGCTATTAACTAGAAACCCGACATCATAATGCGGTGCTTCTCAAACTGTGAGGCGCATCCCCATAGGGAGGCGTGATAACCCTAATTCAAAAAAATTATTAATTTATTGAAAGTAAATAAACAAAATACATTCTGACACAATAATTCTTTTTAAAAAAACGTTTTCACTGATATATTACACTAATAAAAGCGTCAGTGCTACACCAATGTATTTTATAATTAATTTAACAATACTAAGTTAAGGACAAGTTTAATAATTACCAATGACTCCACGGACTTGTCATATATATACTTAAAATTATATGTAAATATAACACGTATCTGGATTATTTGTAAGGTTTATAATTAATCCCTTGACTGCCGATTAAAATTTATGTAATTCTCTCCCCAATGCCACCGTTTTGCACGTTTGCAGGAGTATGTGATGTATTGGAGGGGAGGGGTAAAGGGAATAATTAAGAAAATCCTCTAAAATAAGTAAATCCTTCACAAACACTGTCATGGCCATTTTATTGTATTCCAAAGCGGATTAAATTTATGGATAGCAGTGATCGTACATCGAAAAGACGTATATATACGTCCAGAGCAATTTACGCACTGGCTGAGCGAGACGTTTATATACGCCGGCGGCACTTAAGAAGTAAAAGTCGTATTGTAGCTTTAGCGTCAAAGTATCGTATTATCGAATTTACTGCATAGTTATTGTACGAAGGGCGGCGCGATGAAAGTTATGGTTAAATATTGGGTCACTGGTAGTGAAAATTTGAGAAACACTGAAATAATGAGTAAATGAGAGTTATATTAACGTCCGACTACAAAGTAACACGACAGCTATTTGCTACTAACTTCACACCTCATCTCCAAACTATCCTATATAGTCAACAGGAAGATTTTGAGCTCAACAGATTCAACGTACATCAGTCTCTTCTACACGGCAGCACTTCGGCGGGACCTGGACTCTAACCCACGACACGCCGGCCAGGAGTTCGTGACCGTAAACACTGGGCTACCGAGGTCTTCCGACCTTACAATATCCGCAATCAACGAGTTAAGTCGTAAGGCTTTGGCAAGCTATTATATAGATTTTTAATCAATATAACCTTTTTAATTGCATATTTTTAGAAATTTAATACTAAAAAATAAAATCTATGCCATTGTTACCTTTAACGATGGGTTTTGAAAAAGAATAAAATGTTGATATTATATTAGTTACAATATTTTCTATATTAAAAAGCGTTGAAATATTTAAAACTTTCATATTTTAGGTTAATTACATAGCAAAAAAACAGCGAGTTGCAAAAAATAAATAAGTAAAAAGAAATTAACTTCAATACAAAAAAATATATTTACAAATTTTAAAGGAATATTAATTAAATTTTATTTTTATTGATACTTACAAACTTTTCCTGTCAGAAGAATAAAGTATTAAAGGAAATGCTTATATGTAATAAAATAACTAGATGTTTCAGATTTTATTATGAATACAGGCATTAGATATTGCATATAATTGACTTCTTGGGTATTCTGAAAGAATCTACGAATTTACGGGAATTCGGGAATTGCATTGAGCAATGGATTTTGCGTGTATTTTCAAGTATTAAATATTTTCATAACCATGTAGTATAATTTTAATGTGTGAGTTATAAACGTAAAGTTTTTGCTTTGGAAGAAAAACTTAGCTTTGAAGCTGAAGTGAATTTTAAGAAAACAATATTTAGTTGAGTTATTGGAATAACTTTAAATACAAGACCTAAATAATGTGATCTAATCGATTTCGAAGAAAATCGCATACAAAAGATAGAAATTATACTTAATTAAAAATCTCAACTATAGTGTTCCATTGTTGTTGTTATTGTTGTGTGTTTTTATCCTGAGATACATATTATATATGAGGAAGAACAGAAACTCACAATAAAAACAGAAGCACATTGAAATTTATAACAAATGATGATCCCAGCATATAAAAAGAAGGGGTGCGCTGCTTTCCATTCGAGACGGGAATCCATTACAGGCAAAAGTCCGAGATCTTTTCCCGAAGAAAATACAGCCATGCCTTCCTTATTCGGGCGGGATTCGAGCTCGAACCCACTCGGTTACAAACCCAAAGTCATATCCTCCATACTGGCTGGGAAGCGTTGCGTTCCATTAAATATTTATTATAAAACTACGTAGTATTTATGCTGTAAAAATAAAATAATGTTTCTTATTGGAAAGTAAAAGAAAATGTAGATAAAGAGGTAACAGTTGATATGTGAATATCCTAATCAGATCAAGGTTTAAAATTGAGAGAAATACTAAAAGGAAAAAATTTCTGAGGGGTGTGAAAAATTAGACAACTGGGAATACCCTAAAAACAAGTTAATATATTTTATTCAGTGCTACACACATGGCTAGGGAAGCCTAGTGGTTACGGTCACGAACTCGGGACCTGTGTTTTGCATCTCGAATCTTGGTGCCCTTTTGAGATATGTGGATTTGAGGAGCTGATGAACGTTAAATCTGTCAAGGTAATTTGGGAAGAGGGATCCCAACTCAGGCATTGGCCTCGTCAATTGATCGAGGTTTAAAATTACGAGGTCGAGATCGCCAATAACCCTCGTGTTATTGTAAAGTACGACATACCCCTTAACTGCCACCAGCGTATATATCCGTCTTGTTCAATCAATGATTTAGGGTTTCCGGACGTATATATATATATATATATATATATATATATATATATATATATATATATATATATATATATATATATATATCATTCTGAAATACTACACTTTTATTTGCGCAGTTTTCAGTAAAACTATTCCGAAGACTTAAGAAAGGAATAAAATGGCATTGACAGTGAATATGAAGAATTTACTTATTTCAGAGAAATATTTGCTTATTTACGCCTTTTCTTTTCCACCCAATGCACCGTATATACGCGCTTATATGAAAGAGATTATTAAACAATGTTCTCAAAATCAACTTTGAAAGTTTATATACAGTTGAACTTGGTTTTGAGCGGTAGATAAGGACTGCATAAAATAAAAAGGTACAAAACAATATTCAAAAATTTCATAAATTCTTTTATAAAACAAACTAATTCGTGGAAATACCACAGAATTTTTTTATGCGGTCCCTATCCCCCACATAAAAAAGTCTAATTTATAAAATATGCCAATTATTTACGAAATTTTTGTGAGAGTACTTCCATAACAAAATAAATAATTAAATAGTACTCATGAAAACATTTTAAAAACATATAGTTTCTCATTGTATACACGGATAAGTTTTCAAAATGCACATACATAATTCATTGCTACTCATCGTAATCCAAAGCCCTGAAATGAATAAGTTCAAAATCGCTTTCGTTACTTGAAGGTACAAATTCAACTGATTTATTTTTTGGCAACATAAGTAAAGCATTGTAAGGAGACTGTTTATAACAAATTAACAGAGCGTCTTGAAGTGCCTATATTTCAGTGGCGTAATGTACATCCCCGCGTCACGGGGGAAGGGGCAGGACTCTAGGGCCCAAGGCCTAATTTACGCTAAATACGTATTTACCCAATTTTTAAAATATTAAAGGCTAAACCTGACATTCAGTGGGAGGGGAGTCCTAACATTCTCCGTTACGCCACTGTGATGCAGATAAAAAACATTACAGTGGCACCAAAGCCAATGGAATTCATAAACCGTATAAAAAAAGAACGCACATAAAAAAATCGAACAAAAATAAAATAGCATAAAAAGACTGCTCAAAAACAGGTTCTAATGTATGATAAATACTCAAAAATGTTCCAGGCAATATTTGGAAACAAAACAAAAACCATGAAGTATCAGTTGATTTTAAAGATTGCTAATCATTAGATTAGCTGTTAGGAAATACTTATTTTGCGAAATGATACATATATTTCCTTGAAATTAATGAAACCTTTGAGAACTCAATGTCTACTTATTTAATAATCCATGTGTGCATTAAATTAAACAAAATCATTAAAGTTTCATTCACTTCTTGAACTAATAGCATAAACGCAACATATTTCAGCAAGTTTTGAAAACTTACAAAATTATTTTCGATCCGGCTTTCGTTTTAACAGCTTAAGGTTCTTTTTATACCCAGGAAACTAATAGAAGATGCAAAGCTTCATCTTTAAAATTCAATACTTTTGCATTAGTATACTATTGCATGGGAAAGCGCATGTCACGCAAAAGCTTGCTAACGTTTTGAAACGATCCATGAAACATAATTTTACCAAAGAGTTTCCTGGAAAAAAGTATTTGTAATTTAAAATAGAAATTCCCTGCGTTGTATGAAGGCTTTATCACGCTAAAATGTCTAGAAGATTAAGAAGGAAGAATATCTATTTTGTAATCCTGTTACAAAAATATATGTCTAGAGATCAATGACTTTATTGTATTCCCTGCAAAGTTAATGTGTTTATACAAAACAAATTTTAAACTTTTCTGATATGAAAAATAATTATAATCATTGAAAGTTCTTCAATTCCAAATTTTCTGGTCTTAATGTTTCGAAAAATAAAAATAAAAATGCAGAAATATGATTGTCCTTTCGACAAAACAATTTTTTTCAAAAGTAACTGATACTTTTCAAAAACAAAGCAGAGTTTAATAAAATAAAGAAATTATAAGTTTCGTTACAGGCTTAAGGAAATGTTTGTATTGAAAGAAAATTTTACAATCTCTACTTGATAAAAGCAAATTATATATTGTATATTTTGGATAATATTTCCAGAGTTTGATTGTAGTTTTAATGAATTTATTTAGAATATATCAGAAGAAAATAACATTTGTTTTCATTAAATGAACGAAATTAAATTGCTATTTTCAAGTAACTTTTGTATCTTGTTGTTTTTAATACATAATTATTGTCATCTAATCTCTAATCAAATAACGAGAGTTGCTAAATTAATACTTACTTTACCTATGCTGTTGAGAATAATGAAGTTTAACTTGATTTTCTTTCAACCTCTGTTTGTAACATATTTCATAAAAAATTGGGAAAAATTTTACACATTCACCTTTAGACACAAGACAATCACTAACCAATGCAATTTTTAAAATTTTGATAAATTGTTCGGAAAAAATACTTTAATTTGGTTGAATATTAAGATATTCTTTATATTCGAAGTCATGAGTGAAAGAAAAATACTTTTTATGATAAAGAGATACACCTAACATTTTAAGAAGATTCCCCTAAACAGATTGTATATATATATATATATATATATATATATATATATATATATATATATATATATATATATATATATATATATATATATATTAACATTAAATAAACATGAATTTAAAAACATAAACATGTTATTTTCATGAGTAATATTTTACGAACTCTTTTATTTTACCTTATATCTTAAAATGTTTAAATAATTGCGCATCTGTAACTGTATTTTACAAAGATTCAAAGTACAAAAAGTAGGAAAAATAACTTTTTGTACTAATTTTATTATAAAAACTTTGGTGGAAAATGTATTTTAATGCGTGGAGATAGAAAAGAAAGAAATAATATACGAGAAAGAAAATATAAATCGAAATTCATAAGATTTGGCGTAAGAAAAGCAAATAAACTAGAATAGTGAAATGCTAAAAAATTTATGAAATTGTGATTGAACACGAAAGGAATGTTATCATCTGAAAGAATGAGCATATTTTCTAAAAAATAAATTTCTAAAAGCAAGTAATACATAAGGAAATTCAATCTATGCAAAGTAATGAAATTTTGAATTGTGCAAATTTGCGATGGGGAAAGCAATGTCTTCCGAATAAAAGTAAAAAATAAAAATAAATAATGAAAGTACTAGGTATTTTTTCTTTTTTATTTCAGGAATAAGAAGCAAGGCATTTATAGAAATATGGTCTAAACTTTGTTCCTGTAATGATGTTTCCAATAAATCTAAAACTAGTTTATTTTATTTATATATTGTATTTTTTTAAAAACATTTTCCCTTCTTTTGTGGAATTTCGAAGAAGTATACTCAGCAAATCAATAATAATACACAATGATATTAACATCTAAAGAAATTTACATTAAAAATAAATTTTCAATTTTTCTTCAAAAAGAGAATTGTCTCGTTTCATTAAAAGGGTGTAAATTCACTAAGAATCCAAACTATGCAAGTATACCTTTGGATGTATGTGATTTAGTGTTTGCAAAATGTATGTTATATATCTGCAAAGAGAGTACTGAATGACTTTGATCAAGTCATATATTTAAGAATGTATGCGTATTTGCTGCTACTAAAAAGTATAAAAATGAAAGAAAAAATTACTGATCTTAAAAAGTGAAATAAATTAAAACAATTGGTTTTACTATTATAATAAATTTATGACTAGAATCTTTAATACAGAAAGAAAATATAAAACATTCTGAATTACTTAATCGTAAGGTATAATTAAGTGAATTAGAAAAAAAAACATATTTCATATAGTAACACTAAAATTAGAGATGATTTTATTGATTCCTTAAATGGCAATTAAAAGCTGCGCAATTCATCCCCAGTGGCCCTGTTTTTCTCATAGGCGTGTTTACGCGGTGTTTTGGAGGGAAGGGGGAATACACAATTGAGAAAACTTTCTCTGAAATAAGTAAATCCTTCACAAACATTGTTAAGTTCATTTTATTGCATTCCAAAGCCTTTGGAGTAACTTTACTAATAGCAACGTACTTTATATATTCATTTATATACATCAAGGAACTTTTAACGTACTAGATGAGTGAGACGGATATATACGTCAATGGCAGTTAAGGGGTTAAGGTTGAAAAAAGTTACAAACTACATAAACGAAGCAGTTTAATAAGTAATTTAAGCTAAATATTCTACTTATAGTTAAAAAATATAGATGTAAATCGTGCAAAAGTTCTTCATAGGAGCAATAATATGAAATATCAAGATTTAACCTCATTTATTTCTTATTTGAGTTACATTTACTCAGTTACAATTATTTACTTCAGAATATTGATACTATTATAGTTGCTAGAATTTTTCGTAAGTCCTAAGTTTGAAATCGGAAAGCAAAAAAAAACAGCTTTTTCATTGGAAATTTGCTTTCAAATTGAAGAAAAAAAGTTTTAAATCTTTCAAACTGCATATCAAATTACTTTTTATCGAACAAAGATATCCAGCGAATGAGTGGTTCTATATTTACACTGACGGCTCATACCTGCCAGAAGCAAACGGAGCCGGTACGGGATGAATCTTTTGGTTATGAGAACTCAATAGCTGTGGGAAAGAACGCCACCTACTACGATGGCAAGATCTTGTTATCTGTGAAGTTATAACCCAGTTACTATCTGCTAGCCTAGTTTCTTCAAAAGTTGTCTTCTTCATAGACGTACAAGCTGCAATTTCAGCTTTAAGCAGTAACACATCATCTGATTGCCTTAACCCTTTATCTACCGCATTATGATTGACTGCAGTTTTTTTCATGCAATATTTTTTTTAAATCACTACTTTGAATATTAAGAGATATACACATAAGCAAAATACTCAACTTTAGGAAATTTCATTCGTTAGAGCTTAGTAAATTAATTAAAGATATTCAACTATAAAATTAATTATGTACACTGTTCACTTAAAATAAATAGTAAAATCGTCTCCTAAGGTCAACATTAACATAGGAGAAAAATAAGACACTTACCTTTTGGCATTAACTACTTTTTCAAAACAAAAATGAGTCTTCGCAATCGGATCAAAATGTCAGCTGAAAAAGCAATTTCTGTTGTAAAACTATTCGCCTTCCTCCCCCCCCCCATTAAAGTTCTCCTCATAGAGTCCGGGCTGCCATATACCTTGGAAGAGTGGATTTAAAAGAATAGTCCTGCTAAGTATCATCAGAGTGTTCGTAAAAATGGTTATTCTATATAATTTTAAAATGAGTGGTACTTATAAGTACAGTCGGTAGATAAAGAGTTAACACATTTCAGTTTCGATCTAAAATTCTGGAGCTTATCTCATATGGCTTAACTGTGGAATTACAGTGGGACCCAAGTCAATCCCTGGCAGTGAGAAAGCTGAACAAAAAACCAAGCAGGAATCCGAGTCATACCAAACGGAAGTTGCCTTGACTCTCAGAAAAGCAAAGAGCATTAGTTTCACATGCATTGACAGATATACTATCGTAATCCAAAAGACCAAGATACTTGGAAAGCCATGGGAAACTCTGGGCACTGTGGGTCCGACCTCGATGCACCTGGAAAGAGGCGAGACCCACATTGCCTAACTACCGCAGATGACTTTTTGGAAGTATACCTCCACCGGCTTGACCTGGCTGCTAACGAAGCCTGCCCACTCTGCAGTCATGTCAGAATGGTTGGAGACTTCCTGATCCAATGCAGTGGACTCGATGAATACCCGACTGACGATATCGTCAGTCGATATTGGGAGGCTCGTCGTCAAATGGTGAAGAATCCAAGCTGAAGAGTTGTATAAATAAAATAAATAAAATTACTTTTTAAACGAAACGAGAAATTCAATATATCATTCAATTAAAGCAGCGTTTTTCAAACTGCGGGGCACGCCCCCTTGGGGGAGTGATAACTCTACGAGAGGGCGCGAGCATATTGAAAAATTGGAAACAAAATATTATTTAAAAAATAATTTTCTTCAAGTAAACAGACAAAATACTTTCTGATATAATAAAATATAAAATAAACATTTACACTGATATAATACTCTTATAAATGCATCTGTACTGTACAATGTATTTTATATTTAATTTAACAATACTAAGTTAAGAACAAACTTGATAATTATCAATGACCCCAAGGGCTTGAATTAATATTTTTCTTGATAATTTGTACGGTTTATAATTAATTCCTTAACTGTGAATTAAAAGTTACACGATTCGCTGATCAATGCTACCGTTTTCCATGTAGACGAGCGTATTTTGATGTTTTTTTAGGGCAAGGCAGAGGAGAAAAGGAATAAATAAGCAAATCCTCTGTGAAATAAGTAAATCCTTCTCAAAAACTGTCAAGTTCATTTTCTTGCATTCCAAAGCCTTCGGAATAATTTCATGGATAGCCCTGCACATGAAAGATCGTACTTCGGAAAGACGTATATATACGTCCATAAAATTTATACTTTGACTGAATGAGACGTTTATATATGTCAGTGGCACATAAGATTTTAAAGTCGTATTGTAGCTTAAGTGCCAAAGTATAGTATTATTAAACTCAATTCATTGGTATTGTATAGAGGGACCAATGAAAGTTATGATTGAATATTCAGTCACCAGTATTAAAATTTGAGAAGCTTTGAATTAAAGTAAAGAGTTTTGAAGCATTTCTATGTCTGAATACATTAAATCGAATATCGCTTTAACTCGTTCAGGACCATGATCACATTATGTGATCTCGCGTTTCTTCCTCCAGGGCACATGATATCATATATGCGATTGCGCTTTCCCTGCTCTGAGACCCATGATCACACTGGTGTGATTTGAGTTTGGAACGTTTTTATATTATTTTTTACAAGGTGCTATATGGCAGTTAAAGCCCCTTTTTTCAAATAATGTTTCACAAAACTTTGAACTTCAATAGGTGCTTTCGGCTCTGAGTATTTTTTAATTATATCTGGGATTTTTATGAATGTAAATTACTGCAAATGTTTAGATTTTTCGAGAGAATCGGGCATTTAAAGGTTCGCGATTTATAACGATCTGGATTTCTATTTATATTTTTACTAATTTGGAAAAATATGGAAAACTTACTAGTTTATTGTGCATCAGACATTCATTATAATAGTTCCGGTTTTTATTTTATTTTTGGTTCGTATTTGCAACAATAATATTAATACCCCAAAACATTTAAAAATCAAATCTTCATAGAATAATCGTGATGACTCATTTGTAATGATACCGATCGTTTGTTCTTGCTGACTCATTTTTAATTCAGTAAGAACGAAAGATTCCTTTTAGTTGTTATCACAACCAGAGTTGCCATAACCACAAAAACATGAAACTATAAGCAATAAAAGCAGTAATTTATTTAAAAATTAAAAAAAAAAACGTTATATTAGCTTTTATTTAAAAGATTTGTATCAGTTCAAAATACAACAAGTTTATGTGAAAGTAAATGTATCGCTTGGGATTATCCAAATAGAGTATTTTGTAGTAGATAATATTTTAACCACCATGGTGAAAATAGTGAAAATAATGCCTCTTTTTTAATTAAAATGAAAACATTTTCTTTAAAATTTGGAATTTTTTTTAAATGTAGCGAAATTTTGTGTGCTGTATATTCAGATACTGTCAATGATAGCAGAATGTAATTGTTGGCGTATTTGATTGCATTCAAGATTTTATATGAATTTCTTAATGAAATTAGGCTTAACAAGGAAATTCATCCGGTCACGTGCTTGCGTATACTCTCGGAACGTGCGGGCCTGGGGGAACACTTCTTTCTCCTTTCGCCGGTCCTGAAGGGGTTAATACCAATTCAAAAGATGTACTCAAATATTCGTTTACAGATTGAGAATTGTTTCCAGTATACCAGTACATTCTAGCATTTAAGGCTCATGCATATACTTTACTTACACGAGTTTAAACTATAAAGCACACAATAAATTTATTGCTGTAATATTTAAAGTAATAATTCATTTTGTTTGAATGAAACTACAATGTTAATCTATACTTGTTGCAAATAATAAATTAAAATATATTGCTCTATCTAAAAGATTCTATTCACCGGGAGTGCCTGTATGGAGCACAAAGGCTCACGAAATCTTTAATTCTGAAAAAAACTGCTTATTTGCTACCAATGACTTTGCCAGTAACCTCATACACTACAGTCTTTATGGGAACTAAAATGTATTTGACGCATGTCTCCCTCTTTTTTTGGGAGTGCCAAATGTTTTCTTGGAATCTTAAGGTACTTAAGGTGACTAAGTTCCTCAGGCGACCACTTTTTTTCCAAATTATTTTCCCTGAACAGGCTACATTTTCCCCTTGTGAACAACATAGTGATTTTTATTGCTGTATGCCAGGGGGTGGGCACACTTTTCAAGGGAGCGGGCTACTTTTAATTTTTTCAAGGTGCTGCAGTCCACCAAGTGGCGTAAGTGTAGTGAACTCAAAGAAAGTATACAATACAGTCGGATCTCCATTTTACGAAATTCTCTATTTAGCGAACTTTTTTTCTGAAACCAATAACCTTTTTCGATTTTCTTCGTTGATTGATTGATTGAATATTAACGTCGCACTGTTCAGCTACACGAGGGCTTTTGGCGACGGACCACGTAATTTTGAACCATGGTCAAGTGACGACGATTTTCTTCGTAAAATAACCTCCAATTAGCGAAGTGCATTTTCTACTCAACGGAATTTCCTATTATGATTCGATTTTTTCCTCCGTATTTTTTTAAATATCGTGTTTACTTCAATCTAAGCCACACTTTTCCCCCAAAGTTAATGCTACTAAAAATTGGGCACGGCTTAGAATCGAAGGGAAAAAATTTGTTGGATGGGGTATTTTGAGCAATTAAAGTTTCATGCATGTGCTTAAAAGTTTATAATACTGATAAAATGACTTATTATTCAATTCTTATTAGTTTTCCTTTTAAATTTATTGTAACTTCATAAAATTGGATATCGATAAACCGTTTTAGACTATTTTGCAATTTTCATAAAATTTTGTTGAGAATTTAGAACACGGCTTAGATTTGAATAAATACGGTATTTCTAGACCTTCGTATGATAGAATGATTATTAGGTCTTATGAAGGCTGTCACCTCAAAATATCTTGGCGGTTCACCAGTCGATCGTGATCGACTTAATGCCCACCTCGGCTGTAAGCTGTATGACTCATTATGATTTATAGGAAAAGGGCATATGTATGATCTCTGTTATACGAAGTTGAAATTGATCAAGCAAGGGAAGAACCTGATAAAATAATGGATATTAATTTATGTTAGCGAAAGAAAATTTGCAAATTGTAATGAACATGAAACTCCTGAGTTGAAAGGCGAGATTTCAAATGCAACCTAAAAAACTCCACCAAGAAAAGATATGAAGTCACAAGTGTATACCACACAGCGCCCTGTCAAAAAGAAACAAGCAAGAGAAATTCCAACATGATATTTGTTGATTATCAGAGAACAATAAAACTACAATAACTTGAACAAAATAAGGCAGTTTTACCAGCAAATATCATTCCTGTGATGTTTGGAAAAGTGTCTGTGATTTGGGACCTTTATTAAAGTCACGCACATTTGAAGCATTTTAGTTCAGTTTAATTGAAATTTTATGTCAAATTATGAAAGAAAAATAGATAATTAACATATTCTTAATTAACATATCTTAATTAACATATTCACTGTAATTATGATTTTGATCGTGTACAATGAAAACAATTATATAAAAAAAAAGGTTTGGGGTGACACTATCACGTTAGTAACGGTTGCGTGCCTTCTTTCAGATTAATAAGGTAAGAAGTTTATATTAATTACAGGAACTTACAAAAGTACGCGTTTGCGTGGATATCGGCTATAAAAGATTTCGCAATACAGCACATCTAATACTACTTATATAATTTAAATAACACAAATATGAATAAATTCTTCATTTACTTATTTAAAAATATTTTTCTAGCTTTGAAGACAAATGCTGTATCATCAATTTTAATTTTGGAAAAAAATTACAATACCCTGCATTCTTAGAAACCTGTTGTATATCTGCTTTTGAATGTAAATAATTAACCGAATATATTATTTTTAGTATGATTACAATAAATAAAAATATAAATGTAAAAGTACTCCTCTTAAACGAAGTCATTAACTAGATATTGACATTCAAGGAGGTATTTCAGGAAAACTACTAACAAGCATTTCTAATGCTTTACTTAAGTAGTCATAAAAATATATATTTTTTGAAGAAAAGTATAAAAAATAAGTAAAGAATGAGTTTAAGAATGTTTTTAGCCTAGAAATAAATACTAAAGAGATGCATAAAAGTTTTCTGTGTTTACTCATTTAATGAATATTAAAAATTACAACTTGTTTTATTTTTGAAATATAATTAAATTCATAAAGAAATATCAACATCTTAATTTTTATTTTTTATTTACTAAACTTCGTGAGATAATTATTGTTAAAAATAAGAGCAATATTTTGTATTAAAATGTATCCCCCTCTAGAATTATAAGCTATCTAGACTGCCAACTTGAAATAACATTTCCCAAGGATCTCGTAAAATTTTTAAAATGCAGCTTTATTTTCACCATTATATTTAAAACTATTTAAGTATGTATCAAAAAGTACCCAATACCATCTTAAAATCTGGTCTTTTGCAGCGTTAAGAGGCTGGTATAATTAAAATTATATATGTTTGCTGAGAGAGGAGATATCCAAGAATAAGCTCAATTTATTTCTGCGTTTTAAATAAACCAACACACGGTAAGGAATAATTACTTACGCAAATCCCTGCATTCTGTGAAATTCCAGAAACTTGTTAACAATTGCTGTGTTGATTATTGCAAGGAACCGTGGAACAAAAGCCGAAAGGATTGCCTTAGGTGGAATTCTCCGTATTTTACAGCATTAAAACGACTGTCATGGGAATATATTTCTATTTAAACGAAATTCAACGCAGAAATACCGAAATAGTTTGTTTTCTGCAATAAAACATAGTTTAAAAATGATTAACAAAGAAGAGTGTCGTAAAAGACTGGTTTTTTCCAGTGCCTCTATTTGAAATTAGATGTCATAGGATACTTAGAAAGATAAATTACTAAAAGTGTTGCTTATATAACTTCCAACTTAAGTATAAATTTCAAACTGAAAAAGAAATGGACGAAGCTCTGGTGCATTTTATCTTTTTCTGCTTTCAGATCTTCAAATATGCATATTTTTCTCTATATAAAGACAAGCATTATGTTACGTTTTTCAATATTATGAATTTATAAAAAATCGTTTTGTATGCGAGAAATTATAAAAACGACGTCCTTTTCTTAGAGTTTTTTGGTTCAAGCTGTTTTCGAGAATGATAAAAAAAAATATGATTCGTAGATGTAATCAAAAAAACATACATGTAAATGTCCGTCTAAGCCCAAATTTACAGTTATTCATTGTGATCTTATTTATTTTGCGCGAATTTAAATCATTCGAAATGATAACTTTTACTTATAATAGAAAAAAAAATATTTATGATTATGTTGTTGATGTAATGCCTCAATTATGCCAAAGTCGGAGTCCAACTATATATATATATATATATGCACAGTTGGACTCCGACTTAACGAATTCATCGAGATCGAACATTTTGTTCATTGATTCAGTTTGGGTTTATTTGTTATTTCTGGGTTCAAGCAAAATACAATTTTTTTTGTATTTACATTTTGGAAATTCTATAAGCAACAACAGGAAAAAGCATCCATAGATACGAATTACATACTTTTTATTTAACTGCTAAAAATGCTATCAGTGAATTATTACGTAACAGTTAACTGGACTTTTTAAAATACTGGCAAATACATATTTAAAAAGCTATGTGATTTCCCCCTCGAAAGAGTCCTTTATCGACTATTTGCAAAAATACTGCATCATTTACATCCTGCTGCATAAGAGCGATGTATGTTTTTTACAGATTCAAAAAAAAATGTTATAAATTAAGAAATGTAACATGTTTGAGAGGAGTTTCATTATCAATTTCTGCATTAGAATCGTTATTCAATAGCTCTGACAAATTAACAATTTTCATAACTTTAGTTGCAGTCGTTCATCAAACGTATCATTATCGTTGAAATCTTAAAATATCTCTTTCGATTGGGATAAGATAAGAAAGGAATTTCCTGTACTACTCATGACTCACGCGATAGGTTGCACTCATGACTCATCTGCACCATTAAACCCTAATACAGTTATTCACCGTTTCCCGTCGAAAATTGCTGCTTACAAGTCTTTTTCTATTCCGGATAAAAATGATATGTCACTTTAAAAAAATCCATTTATTTCTAATACAACTAATTAAAAAAATCAGCTGCTAAAACAATTCGTCAATTTGGAGTTTATTATGGACTACATGGCTTGTTTAAACATTATTTTAATCGGGAAAAGCGAAAAACTCTCGTTAAGCCCCGAAAATCACTAACTATATATATATACATAGATATATATTATTAATTCAGGAAGATCGAATAACCGTGCACCACAAGTAACACTGATGGCTTACGGTATAGCACATAAAGATAATAAAATAAATATAATATATACAAAGCAAGAGAAAAGACGAATTGAAAAGTAAATGTCACAAAATAAACGGATAAATCTATTATTTTTTCTTTCTTCTTTTTCAATTGATAAGTATGAACATTTAATTTATACATAAGATAAATAAAAAAAAAAGATAAATAGTATTTTTAAAAAAATATCCGATGTTGATGAATAAAAATGTTTACTACTAAGTGCATGAAAAAATATATTAGTATTACGTTGACTAAATAGTTAAAACAATGAAAACTTAAGTAAAACACTCATGTGATCTGTCTTTAGTTTGCATAAAATGTATTGAAAGTATATACACTCTGTCGCAAAAAAATATATGCACCCAGAATAAATCAAGCTACAATCACGAAACTCGGCAAGAATGTAGTCTGGTAAGAGATATGCAAATGATTAAAATTTCGAAGCCAATGAGACAAGGCTAAGTGTGCTATGCGCATATTAGTTGCGCAACTGGGAGAGTTTAAAAGCATGAGTACGAGCGCCGTACGGCTATCCAAACGAATCTGACGACTTTGATAGACGATATTGAGACTTAGGATGCCTCTAAGACGTAACCGGCGGCAGTACGAGCAGCTGACGGACTATGATAGGGGCCGTATAATAGGCCTCAGAGAAGCAGGTTGGTCGAATAGACGTATCGGCCGCCACCTCGGTCGGAGCGATATGGTAGTTGCTCGGTGTTGGCAACAGTGGATCACAGAAGGTAGAGTGTACCGTCGCGGAGGGTCAGGACGTCCCAGGAACACAATTGATCGCGAGGATCGTGCAATCAGAAGAGTGGCCACTTCGGCACCAACAACGTCGCTAGCATCGATTCAACGCCACTTACCTCCTTCCAGACATCCAGTGCCATCAAGAGAAACCATAGGAGACGACTGACCGAAGTTGGCTTGAGGAGCCGACGTCCGCTAAGACGCTTACCACTGACCCCACATCATAGGCAGTGTCGACTGGATTTTTGCCGACCTCGGGCAACTTGAGTGTGACAGACTGGAGACGTGTCATCTTCAGTGATGAATCCCGATTCAGTCTCAGTGCTGATGACCACCGCACACGTGTCTGGAGGCGCACCAGCCAGCGGTCCGATCCGATATTGTCGAGCGGCATACAGCAATTTCACAAGGTGTGACAGTGTGGGGAGCAATTTCTTGGGACACACGATCATCTTTAGTGGTCCTTCAAGGCACTTTGACAGCTCGCAGATACGTGGACGATATTTTAACGCCGATTGTGCTACCCATGCTATCAAGTCGCCCAGGTGCCATTTATCAACAGGATAATGCTCGTCCACATACTGCGCGACTCTCCCAACAATGTCTTCAAGGATATGACGTCCTACCATGGCCTGCCAGGTCACCAGATCTTTCGCCAATAGAGTATGTCTGGGACGCGCTGGGAAGGCAACTGCAGCCGTCCCGAGATACAGGAGAATTAACTGCGCAGATGCAAAGACTATGGCAGGATCTTCCACAGGGGGTCATAAGTGATCTAATTGAATCGATGCCACGCCGAATTTCGGCTTGTATAGCTACCAGAGGTGGCTTTACAACTTACTGATTTTTAACCTTTTGCAAGCTGTAACCGCTTAATAAAATGATATTTTGTTCTGAATTTTTAATCATTTGTTTATTTTCATATACACTACATGCATACCAAATTTCGTGAATGTAGCTCAATTTCTTCTGGGTGCATATATTTTTTTGCGACAGAGTGTATATACATACATATATATATTTATATATATATATATATATATATATATATATATATATATATATATATATATATATATATATATATATATATATATATATATATATATATATATATATATATATATATATATATATATATACTTCAATTTTTTTCTTCTTTGGCATTGTAGGTTTCACAAATTTTTCACTTGGTATCTTATTTTATTTTATTATACTGTATAAAAGATTTAGTAGCAGGTTTAAAAAGTAAGTTCTCTGAAATTTCAAAATGTATTTGAAAGTTTGTCTGTGTAAAATATATGTAGTGTGCTTAAAAGCATTCTAGTTAAGACAATATTCATATATTATTTGAGCAGTTAATCATTACAGAAAATGAATATGTTTGATTAAAATATTCATATTTTAAGAACGATAAATAATAAAGCTGAAAGTATTCGAAAGTTTGGTAATTATTTACCCTTACAAAGATTGCATTTGTCTACATATATTTGTATTGTACACATCTTCATGTAATTAGTGTAATTAATAATGATATAATTTTCAGTGAATTCACTGCTGTGAATTGATCGTTTAACTTCGGGAAATGATTGTTTGAAGAGCAGTTATTTAATCTTTTGAATATGTCAAATAAATACATAGTAACATTCAAATTTCATAAGAAGGTACATACTTTCCAAATTTGAAGGAACGTGATCAATTTATTTCTATAACAAACTTGATGGTAACTACATATATAGCAGTATAATAACATAAATATATTAACCCCTTGCGTAACATGTAAACTTTAGTGGATACATGTTATGTGTAGGGCAAAATCCCATTGTATCTCCAGTGGATACATGGCTTATTTGATGTTCAACCAGTGTAACCAACACAGAAAACATTATAAGGTAGATTTTATTTTTATTGGGACAAATAGTTAGAAATTGTCTGGGTTATATAAATTTATAAAACTGGAAAACTATAATTGAAATCACAAATCATTGTGAAATTTCTCGAATGCTCCTTGGAACAAAAAGCTTTTCTACAAGTGTTACAAAAGTGTATTATCATTTTTGTTCCATTTCTTCATCACAAATAGATACATCCCTATCAGAGTCATTGTCGTATTCATCGGTTTCTGGTAAATATTCCCATTCAGAACAAATTTCGTAAAAATACATCGACAATGCCATGTTGGTGAGAAAAAGTAAAATATACAACAGAAATAATTAGCTAAACTTTGGAAAGTGGAACGAAACATTAACGAACTTGGGTCTTTGTCAGAGTCAAGAATAGACAAGTAATATAAAAAAAAATAAGTCAATTCCTAATTAGGTCAAAAAAAGAAAAATTTTATTTTAGCTACTTTTTATTAAATAGTCACAATTAATATAAATAAAAATTTCAATATTAATATTGTATTGTAATTCAAAACAATCGTGTATATAAAATTTCAGTTCAACTGAATGCTTTAAAACGTGAGAAAAAAAATATTTTAAAGTTTTGACCCAAGTCGCCAAACGGGTCACTAAGTCGCCAAAAATAACGCCAACGTGGCTGTATTCGTAATCATTTGAATAATTAGTTTTAATCCATTAATTTTTATTAATTATAATTAAATTACTGCATTGTCATCCAAAATAATCATGTATATAAAATTTCAACTCAATTGAGGGCTTTAAAGTGTATTTTAGTAACGATTGAAAATCCCACCAAGATAAATAAATAAATATATAGAGAGTGTGAGCTAATAGTAGGAATTGAAAAAATAAATGTGCGTCGTAATGTCGTGGTCAGTTTCCCCAGAAATCCCAGATTTCTAGGGATACTAGAAAGCCCTGTCCGGTAGTCAAGGGATTAACTTCTGGTTGAGAAGATGCTGATTATATAAATACTAACTATACCAAAAAGTTTTATTGATTTATTTCTAAATTATCTTCGTTAAGTTTCTTTCTTAACTAATTTCATATTAATTTAAGAAGATAGCAGATTACATTACTTTATTTCTAACCAGTTAAAAAAATCAGAAACACTAACTTTCATGGGTGTGCTAACAATCTTATTTTGAAAATCTATAATCATCTTTCTAATGAAAAATGAAAATAATCTAATTATGTAATACATCTCTCTCTTTCCCTTTTCCTGCGTAATAATTGTTATATTTCCTATCTTCTTGCGTGAATAATAGAGAAAGCTATTTTTCATGCATTTTGAATATAATGCTAAAAAAGCCGAACATTACAAGATACGTCCGGGAAGCATTATATTGAACAAAAGGAAATTTTTAAAGCTATTTAATATTTATACTATACTTTTTTTGTAATTTAATATTTTTCAAAAATGTTTAGTGAAAATATAGCAAAAAGTATATATATAACCTAAACTGCCTTTCAAAAATCTTCTACTAAAAAACCACCACCCAGATTTCTAAAAAAATTATGATTTAATATTTTTTTGTACGCGCAAAAACTAAGCGATATGTAAAAGAAGTCATTTTCACAAATGTAACACTATTTGTTTAAAACAAATATACTCATCTCAGTAATAAAATATACTACTTGTTAAGAAATGGTTTATTTTTTCCACTTAAAAAACTAACTTTTAGAATATTAAACAAATTCAAGCGGGTAGTATTTAGTGAATATAATATGTTTAATAAATTCAGTTTAATGGTCCATTACAGCTTAAAAGGGTGTGAATATTTGTATAATGTATTCACTTCTAGTCATTAGTATTTTGCTAAGCTTTTAATTATAATTGTTATATTACAAGCTCTTCTAACACACAGAGTGTCTTAAATTATCTCTATATGCTTATTATGTCTATTAAATCTAAAAATGATTCAATCAGAAGGATAAGTGGTACATTTAACCGAACATTATACAATGTGATCGGACCATTCTGTGCTGTGTTACCTTGCATGTTGCGAATATTTTTTTTATAACAAAGCTTTCATGCAGCTTATTAAAATGTATTCCTTTTTTAAAAAAAATATAAGACATAATCAAAAATAATTATTGTGAGAGAGAGCTATTTTTTGAAAAAAATTGCTGTTTTTATACCTCTCAATATGAGAACAGTTTATAAGCATTAAATGTCAGTTATTTTCTTATTTATAATGGAACTGTTAATCATCATAAGCTCCTGCTAATGAGCAAAATTCACCAACGGCAAATTTAAAGACTCGTGCAAATTATTTTTAAAAGAAAACAAAATTAGTTTATTTTTATTTTTCTCTAAAGCGCTTTCATAGATAAATTTTTCCTTTGTTAATTCCTAAATCTTAACATTATTTTTTTATCTCTAGACAAACTGCTTAAATGAGGATTTAAAGTTGCGAAATTTAAATCGGTGGCATTTTTTTCTTTTGTTCTCCTTTTTTCTCTATCTGTTATTTTCGTATGCCTGATTAGGTTAAAGAACTGCATTTAAATTCTAAAGATGTGAAAAATAAATATTTTGATATATATTATGCAACAAGTACTTGTAAGTTGTATTTTTCAATTCCTAGTATTAGTTCACTCTCACTCTCTCTCTCTCTCTCTCTATATATATATATATATATATATATATGCAAGTTTTTAAAACTTGTAGTGTATGATGTTAATACAGTTTTTTCAATTATTAATAAATTAATTAAATTAAAAAATGAATAAATAGTAACAAACTAAAATAATATATAGCATGTATAGAAAGGAAAATCATTCTTTGTATCCCAGTAGAGCAGTGTTTCTCAAACTGTGGGGCGTGTGATAACTCTACTAGGGGCGTGTGATAACTCTACTAGGGGCGTGTGAGCATATTGAAAAGTCTAAAGCAACATATTATTTTTCAAAAATTATAATTTACTGAAAGTAAAAAATCAAAAAAAATTCTGAAGTAATAAAAAATTTAGCTATACACTGATATAATACACTTATAAGAGCCTCAACACTTAATTGCCGATTACATCTTACGCTATTTGCTTCCCAATGCCATCATTTTCCACGTAGGCGTGCATATGTGACGTATGGGGGGAGGGGTTAAAAGGAATAAATAAGCAAACCCTCTGAAATCAGTACATTCTTCTCAAACACAGTTACGGGTATTTTATTGCATTCCAAAGCCTTCGGAATAATTGTATGGATAGCAGTGCACAGAAAAGATCGTACTTCGACAGACGTATATGTACGGAACTATAAAATAATGCTTCAGCTGAGAAGGGGTTATTTTAAACCGAAAATACCGCTTTAGCTGAGCGAGACGTTTATATACGCCGGTGGCACTTAAAAGGTTAAAGTCGTATTGCAGATTTAACATTGAAGTATAGTATTATTGAATTCAATGCATTGTTATTTTTTGGATGGGGCCGCGATGAAAATTATGATTGAATATTGAGTCGAAAATATTGAAAGTTTGAGAAGCACTGCTGTAGAACAATGGATAGTGCATTGGACTTCTAAACCAAAGGTCGTGGGTTCGCATCCCATGTGGGATAGCCTAATTTCTGAGAATATGATGGCTTTTATGCTATAATGCTTTATTAGAAGAATTAAACTTAATTAATGAATAAATAGTAACAAATAAAAAAAAATAGTCCAACGCCATATATAAAAAGGAAAATGCAAAAATTGCAAGGAAAATCACTTTCTATTTTGTCACTTATTATTGGAGGATTCTGTCCTATGAATAATTATATATATATTAATTGTAATTATTGAATGAAAAGCAAATAAAGTAATTTTTTTTTTGTTGACCCAAGTAGGAATTGAAGTAAAAAGTTTATATATATATATATATATATATATATATATATATATATATATATATATATATATATATATATATATATATATATTTAAATATATAAAAAAACAAAATTAAAAAAATTATAAAATAAAATAAAAATTTATAAAATATCCAAGTTCAATCTCGGACTTAGGACCGATAAGTGGGGTTAAACTAGTTTGATGGCGCCAACCTTCCCCCTATTGCAACTTGGTAAGTTAATTGGAAAATATTCAAATTTCAAAAATTTAAAAATTAAAAAGTTAAAATTAAACTATTATACGTGAAAAATTAAAAGTTAAAATAAAACCATTATACTTGAAAAATTAAAAAGTTAAAATTAAAGCATTATACTTGTAAAATTAAAAAGTTAAAATTAAACCATTAAACTTTAAAAATTAAAAAGTTAAAATTAAACCATTATACTTGAAAAATTAAAAAGTTAAAATTAAACCATTATACTTGAAAAATTAAACTATTCGCCATCGCATTCTGAAAGATATTACAACATTAAAATATTAAAATTTAAAAACAATTTAGTGCATAATATAAGTGAACCATCAAACACCTAAGATGATGCACCCATCTTTAAAATAGTTGTATAGGTAGATAAAATAGTTGTATATGTATAAAAAATATTTGAGATCCGAAAGTTCAAATTAAAAAATATCTAAAATCAAAAAGTTGAAACTAAAAAATCCGAAAGTTGAAACTAAAAAAAAATCTGAAAGTTCAAACTAAAAATCCGAAACTATATATATATATATATATATATATATATATATATATATATATATATATATATCACTTGTTTAAGTAACCAGTTCCTTTTGAGAGATGACAGCACCATTTATTCCTCCAAATAAAAAGATAAATATTTTGTGTTTCCTTTTAGAAGATATTTTATTAATAAAGAAAATGAAAGTACGTGCATATTCCGATTTACATTGGTGCTCGAAGACTATTTAAGTAATTATATATATACTTGTATATGCAAACAAACTTCGACAATTTTCTTGTGTGCTTTCATTAATGAATCTGATACTTATTTTCTGAATTTATATAATGACGTCTAAACTATTTAAGTGTTACTGGTGTTGTTAGCAACGTGTTTGAGAACTTCATTAAAGCCATTAGTGATAATCTTAATATTTTTATAGCGAAAAAGTTCTAAAAATAACTGGAGTTAAGAGTTCAATTAGCACTCAAGGATCATCAATATTTTTATTGATAGATCTACTTTCTACTCAAGATAATGTAAGCATGACTATTTTTATTACATTTATAATGGTGTTCTTTGTGACAAAGATATCAGCATTAACCATAAAAAGTTTTGTTAATAAGTTGGGAGAAATATTTACGTCAAAAAACGTTTTTTCTCAATCAGTGGTTTTTCATCACTTAACGTCAACATAATTTTTATTCAAAACATAAATTTAAAATATAATGAAGGGAATATGTGTTACAGTGTTATTATTAATATATTGCATGGCTATTTTATTCAATATAATTTAATGTAAATATTTGTTGGCTCTTCTTATCTAAAGTAACAGTTTAGAAATTATTATAACACATAACTATAATAAAAAAAAATATTAAATATCTATCAACTAATGTAAGTGGAACTATTACCTATTAATAAATACCTACAATTAAAGAAAAGTGAAAATTTATTTTTTAAAATGTTTAAAAAATGCTAGCATGCGTTATACCAGGGGTTTTTAGAACAGAGTTTCCATATAAACTCTAACATAAATTAAATATTATAATTCAAATCTTTCATAGCATGAGTTAGAAAAAAACTTTTAAGTGATAATACGCTACTTAAATTTTAAAGTGATAATGATGATAAAAAGGAAATATCTTAAAATTCTTACGTAATAAATTTTGCTTCTATTAAAAATGATCTTATAATTGCTCGTTATACTCAAACTCTTATTATATGAGTTTAAAAGAAAAATTACTGAAAAAAGTATCAATATATATTTGAATCAAAATGCTTAATGTTACAAGTTTAAAACATTTGATTCTGAACTTTTTCACAGATGTTCTTGCAGTACATATCGAACCTACATTTCAAAATTTGATTCATAATTGCAAAACTTATTATTATTCATTGTGATTTATTGTAGAAAAAAACTTTATTAATTGTGATTCATTGTCTCCTACTAATTAATTAGCATTGAATTTAAAAATAACTTACACTTTTTCTTTTTTTAAACTCATATTAGTTAAAAATACAGATTAAAATGCATGCATCATAAAAAAGAAAAGAAAAGAAGGCGACAATTTGGAATCGATAGGATATTTTTTTTTCCTTTTTCATTGTTACATTTTAAGTTTTTGTAATCAATTTATTCAAATATTTCTATTTATTTTTAATTAAATTAATTAAACAACTGCATGGTAAGACGATATTATTTTGCTCTGTTTAAGAGAATTTGAATATATTTCTATCTCACTTGATAATTAACATTACATGAGTTAAATAAAGTCTTCTTTCTCTGACGGTTGCTTGCGTATCTTGGCATTACAGGCAATGCAAATGCGGATAAACTAGCCACATAAAAGTTTGGCTAAAAGTCTGTATCATGACAAGTTTGTCAATTAATTTGACGCAAATGCTGTCACAAATTTCAAATTGAAAGAGAAGTCAATTCCTGTTAAGCATCAACTCTGCAATATAAATGGAAACCTTCTCATAAAAAAGACAATTGCTAGGCTAAGAACAGGTCATTACAGAGGAATGAAGTTTGATAGGGATGGTAGAAGAACTTATACAAATTGCGATAACTGTTTAGATACAGATCTAACACCTGCTCATACTTTTAGCTGCCTAGCTAATCTTGCTACTTTACAAGAAATAAGGAGTCCTGTTTCCGTCAACAAACCTCTATATGCACAATATTGAATAGATTGCTAGAGCATTCATTTGGAACCATGGTACTGTTTAATTTGGTCCCATCATGGGCACGATATCATCATCATTAATTCAGTTTTAAATTAAATTTAAAATATATTTTCATATAAATATCTGATTGATAATATCATCAGAAATAATGTATAATTAATACAAATTTGTAAATTAATTCAATTTTTAATACATATTCTTAAAGAAAACAAAATATTCAAACTTACTCAGAAATCAACCAAACGATATAGCGAAGCTTTTATACTCCAATTTTCTTGTTAAAAAATATTAAATATTTGAGTTGTGACCAGAAAGGAAAAGCGTTAGAACGAACAGTTAAAATTTCTTACAAAATACTGTGCATGTGTTAGAAAATGGTGTTTTTTGACGCAGTATTTTTATTTAAATATTTTTTAATGAATTGTCTTCATTTGGCGAACGTTTTAACAAAAAAAAATTACCAAATCAGTTTAACTTCGGGAAATCTAATATATATCGTATGTATAAATATTTAATTGAAATATTTTGTTTCCTTTTGTGTTGATAAGAAAAATAGAAAAACATTGATAACAGTATATGCATCAGAATCCTTATGTATCTACCGCTAACATTTTTTAGAAATTATTAAAGGGGATGTAAAATATGTCTGAGAATTTATTCTAAACGGGTAAATGCTTAGATATTATGCTTATACCCGCTATCCTTCTATAATCTTATATATAACAATTCACAGAAAAGCTTTCGTAATATACAACTTAAGCTACTTGATTTATGGTCTGGACAAACTTTCATGGTCATTCCCTTGATATTTCCTTTCGGTCCGTTTTTAGAAAGCGGGGTCTGTAGACATAAGGAGATGGGATAAAAGATAGAGGAAAGGGTTACAGCTCTCGCCAAACCACCATGTATTTCGAAAACATCGCTCCATCATATATCTCAAAAAAGGGGGGAAACTTGAAATGATTGGGAGAAATTCCTCAAAGAAATATAAATCTTTCCATTTCGTGGGTAGAGCAGAAATGTATGAATTTCACAGTTCGGCAATACATTTCAAAAATGTATTTTCTTCTTCAAAGTAGTCAAATAGATATGCTTGCCAAGAATGTCACTGAAAAGAATCGCGAAATTGGCGGTGTAAAATGTAAGTGACGTGGGAAATAATATAAATGATAATCGATTCTTTTTGTCAATGTGCTCTTAAAGTTTTGAAATGTTTGAAGATTAAAATGTTTCCAATGGCAAATCATTTTATCATTTTCATGAAATTTTATCATTTTTCCCCTTCTTTTTCTCTGAGTCATTTTAGCCACTGAGTATTAAAACATTTGAAGTTCAAAATTTATTCAATATCAAAAACCTTTATAGAACTGCTCACAAAAGTTCTTTTTGTGAACATTTTTGTTAAATTTTATTTTTATAAAAAATAGACCTGCGTGTTACTTTGAATTGTTTAAAGGGTTAAAATTTAAAATCTACACAAAAATCAGCCTACAATTTTTTCAATTTTGTTGAATTTATTGCATCTTATCATCCAAAATATTCAAGACATCCTAGAAAGGGGGTATATTAATATAAAATGAATTATTGCTTATCAAACAATTCATCACTGTATGTTAAGCATCTGAAAAAGTGAGGTATATTTAAAAATAGCATTAAGTTCAAATCTTTCATAGGTATGCACCTAATCGACTGCTGAATTATTTCCCATATTAAACTTGTATTATTATTAACTTTGAATTAGTTTCCATATCGGTAGAAACGAGTGGATGCTTTCCTTAATTAATGGAAATTTCACCATGACATTATATTCTTGACATTCGAACAACGATATTCATCAATTTAGATACATTTTGTTTCAAAATATTTAATTTAATCACGTGATTAATACAAAAATTTTCACATTTAATTTTTAAAAAAATTGCTAACAGATTTCAACATTTTCGTTAGTTAAATCTCTTTTGCTTGAATCGAAATTTTTTTCCTCTTCGTGTGATCATATCTAATTTTTACGTTACTATTTTAAAAAATATCTACAATTTCCTACTTAATTAAATAATATATGGAACAGTTTTAATATATATATATATATATCCTTGATCAAGAAAAAAACGTAAAAATACACACTAATTTATACTAGAACTAAATCTGTAATTTTCCTCTGACTCATTTAAGTAAAATCTTATAAATATTTAAGTTTTGCACAAGTTTTATGGTATGTAATCATTTCAAAAGTCAATATGGAGCATTAAGTTTTTTAAGTGATGAAATTTATCGGAATTTTGTTTTCATGTAATGTCTGCTTTGAAACAAAGTTTTAAGAAATTCTTAAGTTCCAGTTTCAAAAAACTTTAATTGCAGCACTTCTTAAATGTAGTTTCCACTACAATATCATTTCCAATTTTATAATGTATGTCTTGAAAAATAGTTAAGTATATAACCAATCAGTAATAATGAGGGTAAATAAATGTGTTTTGAAAAAATTACATTTCTCATATCCGAAGGTTTTCAATGCATTTTAAACGTCTATGCATGAACTAAATTGTTCTTTGATTTCAATAAATATATAGCTTACAATAAGTTCTATCTAATTTCCATTTTTTATAATAAAGAATTTAAATTCAAAATTATATATATGAAACAAAGCAAGAAATGGTGAATATAGATATCAATATGTTTTCATTGAATTATGAAGCAGCTTCGTATTTTACATGATTACTGAATTCAATTTATAATTTTCCTGAAATGCATAGCTACAATTTTCAGAATAGATACTTCACATATTCGTTTTTAACACAATTTAAATTAAAATGCATGCATAAGTAAATAATTTTCTTAAGTATTTTGAACGTTAAAAATAAAAATAAGAATGATTACATTTTTTGAAAGAGTAGACTATGTATAAAAACTGAAAAATAAATATTCTTAACTTCATTAGAATTTACATTAAATTTTGACAATAAAAATAATATAGAAATTTCATTCATCCATTATACAAACTATGAAAAATTTAGTTTTGAAAAGCTAAAAAATTTTCCAAATCTTAAATTGTTAAACTCTTATTCTTTGAAATAAATTTACTTCTTTTTTTATTAATAAATATAGTATGTTTAATAATTTCAAAGAAAGAACTCAAATGATTTCTGTATAAAAAGCAAACAAACAAAAAGCAAATATTTTTATTATAATGCATTAATTACATTTATTTTTAGTTAATACAATATTTATGGTAACAAGGAGTTTAAAACATTTTTAAACTCGGTTTTATCAAAGGCAGAACATTTTATAAAAAAACATGTTATTTTGTTTTTACCCTTTTATTTGCTCCAACATAATATCCGAATTACATGTAATCATATTGTGTTATTTAAAATAAATAAGGGATAGATATTATGCATACAAAACCGGGAGTATTTAAAAAACATTGTTTTCTTATAAGATAAAATAAAAACTCTTTATAACTTATTGAATGCAATTAAGTTTAAAAATGTATCAGTTATCAGAATCCTTACAAGTTTTATAAATATATATATATTTAATTCACAAAATATTCATATACTGTTTCGTTACTACAAACATAACCCGTATTTAGAGCAAAATTACGATAAAAAAGATTTTCGTCACATTTATCTAGCAGTAAATAATACGCAAATATATTGGTTCTAATCTATCATGATTTTGTAATCTTCATTTACTTGAATTACAGAACTTATGAATAATTGATTGTACAATTTACATGACTTATTAGATAAATTACTTTGCGATAGATTTTTAAAAATTTCAGTTGATTATTTCAAGAATGTCTTGTCTAATTTCATTTTAAAATGTCGAGAATGAAATTGCGAAGACTTGCACCGACATTTGAGATTTTTTTTTTTTATGTCGATTCATATCTAAAAATTAGCAGAAAAAGTTAAGAACTTGAATACACTTTACTTTGATATCTGAAAATAAATTGAATCTTCGAAACTATCAAAAACTACAGCCACTTGACATTTCACTGTCGGAGTATCTTGACTAAAAAAGAAGAAAGAAATAAAATCGAACATACAGATAACATGCTAAAATGAACACAACTGTGAGAAACACTTTTTATGGAGTTAATTCAGAATATTCTCATAAGCTATCATAACCTTTATAATGTTTTAGCAATAGTAGAATCGTATTTGTTGAAGAATCCTGTTACATCAATTACAAATTTCATTTCAATTCATAATATAAATATTTATAAAAAATCATGTTTTAATCATTTCAGTCTATAGATTATTTTATGAAAAATTATATTTCCGTTTAAATGTGGTTCAATAAAAATATGAAAACAAATAAATTTCTCTTATAATCAAAGCTTTACAAAGTTTAACTTTAAAAGTAAATGATAATTCTTCATGGTTAAAAATTTAAGATTGTTTTTGAAATGAAAAAATTGATATAGAAAATCATAACATATTACAAATATACTATAATAATATTCATGTCGGGAGTGTGCAATTAAAAGTATTATTAAAAAAACTGTTACTTACTAAAGTACCAAAAAATTGCATTTCAAAATGTAAAATTTTTACCTGTATTATTAAACATCTCTTAACAGACTATAACAAATTTTTGAAACAAAACTTTTAATCAACTAATTATCAAAATTTTAAATCTTTCAAAGCATAAATTGAGCAAGTATACCTATTTCAAATTATTAATCGATACTTCGTGCTGATAATTTCAGTGGCAAAAAAGGCATAATAATGTTATATTATGTATGCGCATCTTATTCTCTCACTTCCTTCAGTTTCTAATTATCGGCCTTCATAATTGATCAAGCTACCATCATGAATGTATGAAGGAACTCACAAAAGTAAATATACTACCACCTGAAACACTTTATGAAATATCTTAAATTATTTTAATCATAATGAACGAGAACGAAAATCATATCAAAATGAAGCATGGTTAGCTCAGTAATTATAATTAGCATTCAATACAAAGTATTTCCTTCTGATAACATAAATATGTCTATGAATACCATTACACCTTGCTGTAATTAAAGTAGATAAACATTTAAATTAAAGTAAAACCAGATTATGTTAGTTTTGTTTTTGAAAAAGGACATTGATTATTTGAAAGATTAAAAAAACCCATCTTACATGTTTATATAAAAATCTATAACCTGATAAGTACAGAAGTTTGTTTTAAGAATGAACGAATTGATGAAAAACATGCCAACACCACGTCTTTCTCCATGCTCTTTAAAATGAGTCATTCTGATGAGAAAATCCAACTTCGTATCTTCAAAGGAAATAAATATATTGTTGATGAATAAAATATTTGTGCGTAATGCTAAAAAGTTACATGATTTTTTAAATAATCTCTCTGCCTCCATTAAAGTAACATTTACTTATGACTATAAAAATGTGCTTCTGTAAACATATATTCAAACAAGAGAAACATTCAAAAATAAATAGAAAAACTTCCATGCTTACAAAATATAATAAAAATAACAATTTGCCTTTGTAAAATAATTAGCTTGTGTTTATCATTATATGTTATTCTTATGATTGAGCTGAAAAAAGTGAATTTTATAGTTTCAACTTTTTTCTTATTTTTAAAAGTAATATTTTGGAACCAATTCTTCCACACTAAATCAATAGTCACAATACTAAACATTTTG
>BMAU01002147.1:0-38054 GCA_019973935.1 Trichonephila clavipes
TGAAAATTTTGATTTAGTAATATTTTCTTGAATAGAGAAACATTGTATAAAATTCTAAAATATAATTTTTAAATACGTAAATAAAGAAGCTGGCTCAAAGGGTACCAAGTCATCTTAATAAAAAATAAATAGTAATTCAGAAGCCACATTAGGTAAGTATTGAACATTTAATAATTATTTTGAATTAAATTATTCAAATTTCTCATTTTTATTTGATAATTTTACCTAATTGGTTGAACTTGTAAAATTTTTATTAATAATAATACCTAAGTTTGTACTTTCGTCTTATTTATTGTATTAGATTTAAATTTCTACTACTTATTCGCGCAAAAATCCCATCATAAGCATATAAGTGACATTTTTCACTTTTCCATATTCGTTTGTAGAAAAAGTTGGAAGTACCACGCATCAGTGGTTTTTTTTTATGAAATAGTGGCACTCTTTTTTTTTAAAGGTTGGCGAACCCCGTTATACGCAACCCAACAGGAGTTCCTCAGATTATCCTTGTACCAACTTCAATGAAAAAAAGGAAACTCTTGTACTAAACTCTAAATACTCAAAAAATATATTATCTTTAAAATTACGTTTGAGCGCGTGAGCCGGCTGCGTGGTGCGGTTGGTTTGTAGCTAGCCTTCTGCACCTAAGGTTGCGAGCTCACCCCCGGTCTAAATCAGTGGATTTTGATTATGCAGAAAATCGACAGCAGCCATGTCGTATGATTACACAGCATGTAAAAGTTCCCTAGAGTGTTTGTTTGGCTAGGTTGCTCTCGACAAAATTAAATCCTAGAAAAGGTTTGCATAGACCATGCTCAGGTACCTTCCTCTAGGGAGGAAACTGGGTGTCAAAATTACTTGAGGCTATTGGTATCCACCTATATGGTGCTGCATTAAAAATAGATATCAGCTTCCGGGAATATACTAGGTCTGCAATGGTAAAACATCAATCTTCAGTCCATTAGAAAGAAAGAAAAACGTTTGAGCGTTATGAAACACTACTTAACAAGCACATATCATTATACAGTCCATAGACTGAATTCAAGTAGTAATACACAAGTAAGCATTTACCAGAGAACGAATAGAAACGCTGTTCGTCACAGACCTTCATTTGTCCTGTTGATCAGTGAAGAGATGATAGCGTACATGAATCAAGAGGAGTCAGAGATGTGTTACATGTAGGTCAGCGTTTCTCAAACTGTGGGGCGCGCCCCCTGGATGGGCGTGACAACTCTACGAGAGGTTGCGAGCACATTGAAAAGTCGAAAACAGAAGATTATTTAAAGAAATTAATTTATTGAAAGTAAACAAACACAATACGTTCTGACAAAATAAAAAATAAAACAAACATTTACAGTGGTATAGTCCACTTATAAATGTATCAATACTACACAATGTATTTTGCAATTTATTTAACAATAAAGTTAAAAACAAGTTTAAAATAATTGCTAGTGATCCCATGGGATTGTCATACATAAAATTATATGCAAAAAGTAACACTTATCTTGATAATTTGTACGGTTTATAATAAATCCCTTAACTGCCAAATAAAAGTTACGCTATTAGCTTTCTAAAGACAATCGTTTTCCACGTAGGCGCGCGTGTAATATATATTTTGGGGGGGATAAAGAAGGAAATAATCTGAAATAAGTGAATACTTCGCAAAGATTGTCAAGGTAATTTTATTGCATTCCAAGACCTTTGGAGACATTTTATGAATAACAGTCCACAAAAAAGATGGTACTTAGGAAAGACGTATATTTACGTCAGGGAAATTAATGTTTTTCATATACGAAACGTTTATATACGCTGGTGGCACTTAAGACCTTGGAGACATATTTTTATGAATAACAGTCCACAAAAAAAGATGGTATTCTTTAGGAAAGGCGTAGTTATTACGTCAGGGAAATTAATATTTTCATATACGAAACGTTTATATACGCCAGCTGGCACTTAAGACCTTTGGAGACATTTTATGAATAACAGTCCATAAAAAAGATCGTACTTAGGAAAGACGTATATTTACGTCAGGGAAATTAATGTTTTTCATATACGAAACGTTTATATACGCTGGTGGCACTTAAGACCTTTGGAGACATTTTATGAACAGTCCACAAAAAAGATGGTATTTTTAGAAAGGCGTATATTTACGTCGGAAATTAATAATTTAATATACGAAACGTTTATATACGCTGCTGGCACTTAAGACCTTTTGGAGACATTTTTTATGAATAACAGTCCACAAAAAGATGGTACTTAGAAAGACGTATATTTACGTCAGGGAAATTAATGTTTTTCATATACGAAACGTTTATATACGCTGGTGGCACTTAAGACCTTTGGAGACATTTTATGAATAACAGTCCACAAAAAAGATCGTACTTAGGAAAGGCGTATATTTACGTCAGGGAAATTAATGTTTTGGATATACGAAACGTTTATATACGCTGGTGGCACTTAAGACCTTTGGAGACATTTTATGAATAACAGTCCACAAAAAAGATGGTACTTAGGAAAGACGTATATTTACGACAGGGAAATTAATGTTTTGGATATACGAAACGTTTATATACGCTGGTGGAACTTAAGAGGTTAAAGTCGTATCGTAGTTTTAGCATCTAAATATAGCATTACTGAATTCAATTCATTGTTATTGTGTGAAGAAGGGCGCGATGAAAATAATGATTTAATATTCGGTCGCAAATATTGAAGGTTTGAGAAGCACTGATGTAAGGGGTTATAGAGGGCAATGTATGGAGAAAGAGTTCTAATGTTGTACAAAGTGTATTTTTCAACAATACACATCCCGTATCCACGCGAGGACGAAAACCTTTCTAAATCAAAAAATGTGTGTATACTTGTTTAAAAACGGGAAACTACCAAAATGCCTCTCTTTTAACATCTTGATACCCTTCTTGTGAGTTAACCTTTGCAAACCCCTGTTCTTCTCGCAAACCTTTTACCATAGCAAAAAAAAACATGTCTGCCAAATTAAGTCTGTAGGTCTTATAGACCTTATGTTCAGTTAGCGAGTAAGCAATTGCTCTTTTCTCTTAAATATAAAGAGAGAGAGAGAGGGATTAATGAAACATTTAAATAATTAACACTATAATATCTTGTATTTTAAATTTATTCATTCATGTTATTTAACGTTATAACATTCCCATTTTTTTAACGTTAACTTGAAATCCAAATATGATTCAGAAAGAATAATTAATATAAAATTAGAAATGAAAGGTATTGCATCGAGAAAAGATTTTATATACTTAATAAACAATAGTAATTAACCATTCATTGTTACATATTGTCGAAATTGATGCCAACAATTAAAGGTTTTGCAGTATTCGTTATGCCCTTGATTTTATGGAAACCTTTCGTCCAGTGATGCTTTTAGAAAATGTACCGTCTTATTTACTGCTATATCATCTCTAAAATTAGATGATGACTGTCACATGACGCTCCTCGTGCATTTGTTTTTTGTTCCTGTATTCTGAAATGACAATGTGTACATATGTATTTCCCAGTTTTGTGGAACTAAGAAGCATTTAGAAGGAATTCCGGAAGCATGTATGGAACTAAAAAGCTTTTTAGTGTTGGCATTATTTTCCATTCCTTTCGTTGTTGCAGATCATGAGTGGTTCATTTTCCCTCAAGTAATAACAACAATGGAGGACGATAAATTAATTTATCTTTCGAAATATTTTTGAAATCAATTTTTTCATAAAAATATCTATTGATTATTAATTTTCCGCTCTTTATGTTTTGTTTAATTTTTTCATGTGTAGTTTTTTAATTTCAAACAAACTTTAAGATGTCGTTCAAATTTTAAAGCATTCTTTACGTTTGTTTTAATACTTTTTATTAAGGGGTGTTGGAAAGCTAAAATCTTATTTTTTTGACAGTTTGAGGTTTTTACATTTTCAAATTGTATAGATTTTAACCTTTTTAAAAATACCTTACTTTAACCTCTAGGGCAGTGATCCTCAACCTTTTTTTTTTGTTGCGGCACATATTTAACGATTTCAAAATTTGGCGGCACACAAAGAAAAAGATAAAAATTATTTACTTACTACAACACACTGCATAAATAGTTTATGACAAAAATTTTAAATATACGAAATAAAAACTAATATATACTACAATAATAACTAAACGTTTATTAAGGATTAATTACAAGCTAATAATAAAAATTATTTTTAATGCGAAATTTGAGCTTGATGTTTTTTTGATAATTTCATTTTTATTTGGTAAAAATGTCAATGCTACCTCATATCGTCTTCTTACATTTAACAATCTTGATCTTTTTTTTTAGTTTTAATGTTGGCTAATGCTGAAAATCCGAATTCACACAAATAAGATGTGGAAAATTGTAATAATATGTTTAAAGCTTTTTTAGCTATCATTGGATAATCGCATCTGATGTTAATCCAAAAATGAATTAATTGATTCTTCTGAATGTTTTAAAATTAAAACTCGATTATTGGAAAGCAAAAATGAGTTCTTCCTCTTCATTCAAAGTTAAGTCAAATACAGAAGTATACGTTATGAGAAATGGATTACGAACCCACTCAAATTTCTTAATATCTAATTTTGGGAAATAATGAATACTCTCTCCTCTATGTTGTCAAATGATCAACAACAATTAATTTAATAGTTTTATAAATGTCTTTAGGGACTGACTCAAACTTTTCTAAATTGCCTTCCTGAGCTTTATTTTTCCATAAAGTTATTTGTTTTTTGAATCCCACCAGCCTATCGGTTGAGTTTAAGATATTTTCATTAGGCCCTTGCATACTTGAATTGATGTTGTTAAAAATAACAAAAATGTCTGATAAGTAAGCCAGTTTAGTACACCATATTTTATCTTTCCAACAAATGAACAAATTCATAATTTTTATTTTGTTCAAAAATATTTTCATTTCTGTCTTTTAATTTCAGCACACGAGATATAACTTTTCTCTTAACAACCATTCTTTTCTTGTATGGAGTAACAAGGATTCGTACTTGGCGAATAATTTACTAAATAATCTTCTTTTTAATGGTCTTGATTTGATATAATCAACCATATTTTAACACTATTGTTCCAGAACTATTTTCAAATCTGATGGCAAAATTTTGTAACAAGTGCTTCTCGATGCAAAAAACAATGGGTAACTCAATATATCCTCATTCAGTTCTTTTAACATGTGCTACAAATCCTTTTAGATGTCCAGTCATAGCTGGAGCACCATCTGCAAATGCCAATACATGACTTCCAAGGAAACTTTAACTTTCTTCTAAATATGAACTACTTACTTGAAAAATATGTTTTACCAGTTGTAAAATCAGGTAACTCCCAACAACATAAAAATTGATTAATTATATCATTTTCGTGAATAAACTCTAACGAATGCAATTAATTGAGCATTTCCTGTAATATCTGTTGTTCGTCGACTTGTCAGAGCAAAATTCGAATTTGCAAGAGTTTTTGCAGTATTTTGCTCAATATTTTCTGGACATATCTTTAATTCTGCGATGGATCGTATACTCATCTGAAAGCGGTGATTTTGCAAATATCAATATCAGCTGATCCACCAATCATTGTTTTACAATTTTGCGACAAGCAGGTAAATATAAATTCTCTTCAGCCAAATTGCGAGGTTTTAAGTTAACAGCAATCAACTCAGCTATTTCGTAAGATGCTACTTGAGCCTTTTCAGACACACATACATTGTTTTTCAAAAACCTTTTACTTGCTTAATTTTTGATGATAAAGACCTTCAAAGTAGCTTTGATCTTTTGGTTGAAAGCTTGAAGGATGATTAGTCACCAAGTGACGTTGGAGTTTTCTAGGAACCATAGCAATCTATTTGATAATTTAAAACCACATATCACACACTCGGGAACAACTATGTCATTTTCCATTGTAGAGGTAAATCCAAATTTCAAAAAATCATCATTATATTTCCGATGGACAACGTATTTTTTGAGCAAGAAGTATTTTTACTTGTGCCGGGGTTGGCTCATTAACTTGGTCCCTAACGTTATCATTATCACTATTATCATCATTAAACTTTCTTCTTTTAACCATTTATCCATTTTCAGAAGGGATCTGCAAATAAATTAATGCAAAAATATTACTACATGCAAATAAATTAATATTATACCGAATCACATACATTTTTTGCCAATTTTAACGAAAGAAAAGGTGCAGTAACTACTATGCAACACCTTGTGAATCCCAACTATCACTAAAAACAACACGTTTTGTACGCAGAAGTGGCAAGTGTGTGCGCCGACTTGATACATATTCCTATTGCTATGCACGCCACTTCATCATAATTTGGCACTAAGAAAAACGCGTTGCAAAGCAAATAATAAAAAAAAATTTATTTTTTTGTGGATTTAAATATATATTCATGTTATATAAAAATATTTTTCTTTTTAAATGATATAAGTTAATAATATTAACATTATTATATATTTGCAAAATTTGGGCGCACACTTTTTTGAAATTTGGCGGCACACAGGTGCGGCGGCACAGTGGTTGAGAATCACTGCTCTAGGGTATTTAGAAGCCCTTAAAACGTATTTTTAAATAATCGTTGAATTTGGGCCACGCCCATTTTTTAAAGGCGAAAAATTGTAAAAAATTACTTTATTTTGCTTAAAAATATAACGACTAATATAAACCAAAACATGGATCTTTTATTTTAAATTAAGCCTTTTATTTTTTTTTTTTATATCCTAGCCAATTAGAAGTCTCACTGTGTGTGCATTAAAGTCAATTTATCTCACAAATGTGGGAATTTCGAATGTGCGATGTACCTTTTCTGGAGAAACTACTGTTCACTGGTATGTAAATTTTTTTATATATTTATAATGATGTCTTATATATACTAAAAATGAGCTTTTGTAAAAACTCAAAAATTTTATTTATAAATGTTTTAAATAAAAATGGGTCATTCGCAATGTTTGATAAAAATGTAATTTATTAAAAATTCAAAATTAGCAAAAGCTCATTTTTTATAATGAAGAGGTGTAATTTTTAATAGTATGAAAAAATTTCAAGCATGTACATGAAACAGATTTTGAGAAAAAGGTACATCGAAAACAGCCAATTTAACATTGTCAGTATATATAGAGAGAGGTTTCCAACTCCCCGTAAAAAATTGTTTCCCAGTATTGTGTGTGTGTGTGCCAAATGTGAAGTCTGAAGTCCTCAAATATTACACTACTAGCGTAACAATGTTAAACTTATCGAATCCCAAATCATGTTAGAGTAAATCCTTTCTATAAAAAAATGCGTATTATTTCAAAACCGTGCTAAAAAAAAAAAGACTGTGTAAAAAAAAGAGTTGTGAATAACAATTAAATTAATTATATTTGAGAAGGGCAATGAGACAAAAAAAAAAATTCCTTTTACGGAGAGTGCTTTAAGGCTTTTATTTTCTTGTAAAATACATTACTTGTTTTTGCCCAAACTGTGCAGATATTGTCTACATATTCAATAAATATATATATTAAATAAGCTTGCATTGAGTTTCGCAGTTTTAATCTTTTTTAGTAAACAGATTAACTTTTTGAATCTCGCGTTCTTATATTTTCAATCTTGTAAAGCATATAATTCTTTCTTTGGTGTTTGGGGAAAAGAATAGCGACCCCGATTAATCTTTAATCGTTTTTAACAGAAAGCATTCATCTTTCAGAATTGAGCAGAAAATGCATGTTTGATTCTTTTGATATAAAAACATTTAATTGATGAAGCGTCAGACTTTTAACCCTTTAGAGGGCAGTGGCTAATACGTCTAGCCACATATTAAAAATTTTTCTCAAAGTGGGTGTTGGATATTTAGTCTAATGTATGCGTTAATTGAAGCTAAAATGCATAAAAATTAATACGGATGGTAGGACGATATCTTTTTTTTACATTTCATGTCCTCTGATGGGTACCTAAAACCAGTTTTTCTCGGTGTAAATCTACAAATTGTATTTTGATTACTATAAATAAAATTTCTGATATTTGAAAAAATTTTCGACCTGTCTTTAAGTATACTTTTCTCTCATCTGAATGAATTAAGCAATTGTACAATTAAAAGAAAAATGTTTAATTTAGGTTTTTGAAAACCTTTATATATGTGGATAGAGGCTATATCCCCTGCCCACCTAGAACAGAAAGATAACCTAGAAATTTTAGCTTTTCCTGTGCTCGAGAGGCATTTAGAATCACGTGAGAATGTTGGGGGTGGGAAATATAAACAAACTTTGTTTACAATATGTGGTACAAGATTCTTGAGTTCGAAAATAATTCATTACAGCTTTCCTACTCGGAGAAAACGTTTGCATAATATTAAGTTCCACAGTAAATAGCTCATCAAACTTAAGAAATAATTAATTTAAATTCTCAAAGATATTGCTTTGTTTCTAACTGTTTATACTAAAATTAAATAAAGTATAAAATGTGGATATATACCAACGGTTCACACAATGTATATTCTAAGTATTCCATATATTTTCTAAGTAAATTATTCTATATATTTACTAAGTAAGTATATAGTCTATGTTGTACAATTATTTTATTATTATTTGATTTCATATACTTTGTATTTAATATTGTTATAGAAATAGTTATTACATAAATATTAATTTTTCTATAAAAGTTTATTGTAGTATGATTCATTTTCTGTCCTGAAAAGTAAGTTAAATGTCCTAAATGCGCCGTGGCTATAACGTTAACTACCACCCAGGGGGAAAACCCACGATTAGATATTTTTTGTGACTAAATAATGCTTATAGAGGATGAGAACATTGAGCATTTATCAAGAACTTTATCACAGAAAATTGTATTTTAGCTGTGTGCGCGTTAATAATGATGAATATTGTTACGTTAATCGGGGCTCGACGATTTTGTGCTAATCAGTCGCATAGAACAAGGCAATTTTTTAAGGACAATGAGAATTTATTGTCGAAAAATAATCCTTGAAATACAAGGATTTGACAGCAAAATAATATCAGAAGGCCTTCACAATTCATCTACAGCGCTCGACAGCGCTCAACTATCAGAGTAAAAATACAAGCATATAAAAAAATTATTCACAGGCACTCGCTCGTTCAACAGCCGAAGTAATGACTAATCGCTAGCCAACCCTCAAAATTCAAAAAAGCAAGGCTACTAATCGCTAGTCAAAACAATACTGACTGAGTTTCGGTGAGCTACTCCTATTTATAGGGCTCGCGGATCCTGCGAGAATGATCCGCTAGCGTCATAGCTCGTGAAATTATTTGAATTTTCCACTGATTTCTAGAAGAGTCCAAGTTCCCATTGAATCGTCCTTATAACGCAAAGGAACGCATTCGTTACCAATATTACAATTTTTAACATGCAATAAATACAGCATAGAGTAATATAATCGTGTATTACACATCCAAATATGAATGATTTGCACTATTTTTGCACAAAATTCATAACAATATATTTTTTATTCCCACATTAAAACAACTTAATTTTACGTATTATTTCATGTGTTCAAAAACACCAATTAATTTTCACTTATCCAAAATATCGTTTGGTATTTGGAATACTTTAAGAGGGCATAGTACCTTTAAAAGGCAAAATAATCCATTTTTCAAAAATATTTTTAAAAATTAATACAGACTGTTAGGAGCATTTTAAAACAAACCGCGTCAAAATCGGACCAAAAGTACGGCAATAGCAACAAAAAATGTCAAACGTCAATCAACACTGGATTGTCCATTTAAATCCAATGTGAACAAACCATGTTCGTTAGTTTCGGTTTTGAAATCGATGCTGTTATTGAAATTATTTTCTCCCCAGTTGTTGCTAATTTTTAATTTTATCTATTTTTAATGAGAGAAGGAAGTTTGCAACTCAACACTGCCCTAGTTCGAAGTATTGCTTGTTTACATTTGTATTTCATACTATTTACTGCTGCTTTTTATTGAGTGTTATCTCGTTATTCTCTCGTAATTCGTAAGCTTTTAAATTTTTGTTGATTGAAGTTTTTGCATCTTTTTAATTAGTAAAAATGTCTAGTAAAAGCTCAACGTAGAGGCAGTGACCATCGCCGAAAACGAAAAGCGTTTTCATGCGAATCAATACACTCGAAATGTATCAGATACGCTTGCTGTTGACTGCATATCTGCTTCCGCTAAGAAATTGTGCAAAGAAAATTATCTTGACAAGGAAGTAAGAAATTCCAATCAATCTAATAGATATAGAATGATAAACATTGATATTTTATTATCTGAACTATCCAAATATTTAATATGTCCTAACTGCAATACTAAAGTAGTTCTAAAAGAAAAGATTTTGTATGGATTGGTATCTGAGTTTTATGTTGAATGTTACTCATGCAGTATATTGACCACTTTTAAAAGTTCCTCAGTTATTGCTTCAAGTAAGGACTATGAAGTTAATACACGAATAACCTATGCTATGCGTACAGTAGGATTGAGTTTTTGGGGAATAAAGAATTTTTGCACAGCAATGGATTTGCCATCCCCAGTATCACAAAAGTCATATGAAAGGATAATGCGAAAAATAAATTTGGCCAGTCGTGAAGTAGCAGACGACACTATGAAAAATGCTGCGAAAGAAGAAGTATCAGCTTCTGGAAGTAATGAAATCTGTGTCAGTGGTGACGGTACGTGGAAAACACGTGGACACACTTCCCGTATTGGTGTTTGTAGTGTCATTGGAGATGTTACAGGGAAAGTGATTGATGTTGCTGTTCTCTCTTCATATTGTAAAGGATGTGAAAAATGGCGAGGTCCAAAATCTGGACATTCATATGAAGAGTGGAAATTGAAACATCAACCACACTGTGTAAAGAACCATATTGGTTCTTCCAGTAAAATGGAAGTAGACGGGATGAAGGAAATATTTCAAAGATCGGTGCCACAACGAAATGCGAAATATATTAAGTATATCGGCGATGGGGACACAAAAACCTTCCCAGAGCTTCAAAGGACAGCAACATATTCTATCGAAAAAGTTGAATGTGTTGGCCACATACAAAAGCGTATGGGTGCTAGACTGCGAAAATTAAAAACAATGAATCGTGGCAAAAAAATTATCAGACGGTAAGAGTATCAGCGGTAAAAATCGTCTGACTGATAAGTTCATTGATACAATTACCACCTATTATGGCAATGCTATTAGACAGAATAATAGCTCCGTTAGTGATATGCGTCAGGCCATATGGGCAATTCATTGTCATTATAGGTCCACTGATGAGGAACCTATGCATCACTTCTGCCCAATTGGTGATACTTCGTGGTGCAAATATCAAAAAGCAGTTGCTACGAATAGTGTTTCTTTATTCAAACATAAAAATATTGTGCAAATTGCCGTAATGGATGAAATAAAGCCTATAATAGCAGAATTATCTGCACCAAAATTGCTGAAAAAATGTGTGGGGGGTAAAACACAAAACGCTAATGAGTCGTTCAACTCGACTGTTTGGAAGTACTGCCTCAAAACTTCTGGGTCATCTAAAAATATTGTAGACATAGCAGTAAATGAGGCTATAGTGATGTTTAATGAGGGAATGACGGGACGTATAAAGATAATGAAAGCTCTTGGCTTTAAAATAGGACATTTTACTATTACCTCTGCCTTTAAGGCCAATTATGCACGCATAAAAAATGCCGAAATTAAATCAAAATCATATACATTAGAGGCCCGTAGGGCTAGCAGAATGAGAAAAAAAGCCACAAATGAGCATTTTGCAGAACTAGAAGATCCTACATATGAAGCAGGATCATTTTAAATATTATGTATTAAGTTTTATTTGAAATATTGAAATATGTCATTCTTTAAACTTGATTTTCTCAGTTTCAATTTTTTACACTTTCCCCGCAAGATTGTAAAAAAGTTTTTACTCTAGAGCTATAAAAATTGGCATGCATATTCTAGTCATAGATCTTAATTCTGTATGCCATAATTATGTTTTATGGTTTAATACATTTTGATTTGCAACTGTATAAAAATTGAAATTTTAAAAAAATATTTTTATGAATTTTTAATTTAAAAAAAAAATATTAAAAAATATAAGATACTTTTCAATTAAGTGGTATACAGAATAAAGGTTACATTTAAATTCAATTTAATGCAAAAATTGAGATTCTAAAGTGTATAATTTAAAAATTATCTTGCGGGAACAGGAGGTAAAAATATATTTTTTTCAATTTGGTATATATTTGTATTTATTAAAGAACAAAATTTCTCTAGTTTTCTTAAAGTTTATGCATTGTTATAGATAATATATAAAATTCAGATCAAAATTAGCAAAATTTGTTAACTTATGATGAATCGTAACATGTATATGACAACGAACAATTTTTGTTCTCGCAAGGTACTATGCCCCCTTAATGTTCTTCATAAAGTGAGTGAGTGTTTGTTAACATCACTCTATAAAGCAACAGAGCGTTACCTCATTATTTTGAACAAATGTCAAGTGATAAGGTTGACACCTGAGCAGTCACCCCCTCCTCCCCCCTCTAAGAACTTCTACACTATGCCAAAGGAAGGAATTTGAGCCTTGACGGAATTCATCTGCATAACCCTCACCAAAAGGCGGGTCTACAGTGGAACAATGACACATGGTCCCCAAACTTTGTGTGTGTGTGATCACAGTTTTCCATAAAATCTTTATTAAAAGTGTTTATCAAACTGAATCGCTTGCAATTTTGTTATAACAGTATCCGTTACAGTAGATGCTTGTTTGGTGTATGGAGCCCTGAATATTTTGAAATTTTATATCTTGCCTGTCAGGTGGAAAACACGACGTTCGACAAAATGTGCCCTCGATTAAAATTATTTACCATTAAATAGAGAGGAAATTGTTAAAAGTTTAAAGTTTTTGATGTAAATGTGCCAGAGAAAAAAAAACAGAACAATGCGAGAGAAATAGAGAAATGTTGAGCTCGAGGTGGGCGGAGCTTAAATTGGTTAATCAGGACGAGAGCACTAGACGGTAAAATCAAAGAAAATCAGGAATGTTGCTGAGATGAGAAGAAACGATTTAATTGGCCTGAAAGAATAGGTGATTTTTAAAAACTAAATATTTAATCGTTGGTAAAAGGAATGCTATTATTACCAAAGAATATCCCTTGACGTGTGATGATTAATTATTGAAAAGGAGCTTTCAATGGCTTTTTAAGTAGGATTTTGAGATAAATTTATTTTGTTCATAAACTATTTAGTAGACATATTCTTCTTGTTTTTTTCCATTGTTGTAACTTATAAAAAGCGAATAGGACAGTAGTGTTTGAAGTAGCTAATTACATATGATTGTAGACTTCCTAAATTGTTTGTATTAAATTAAAAAATTTTTACTTCATCTCAGCTTAAATTTTGAGTTGTATTTTTTTGCTCTGAAATTTAATATTTTTTTAGACCAAAATAGAAAAAAAAGTATTTTATTTTTTATTCTGATTGCTTGATTTTTGTCATAACAATCTCTGTGTTGTTATTTCTGAAACTTTATACAGGATATTTCTTTTATTTTCGCGTATTATACATCAGAATATTTTAAAAAATTGATTAGATGTTTTAATAATAATTTAGTTTATTATTATTCTCTTTTCGACTAGATATATTTCATGTATTTTTTAAAATACTTCCTATCTCGGTTCCAGAAAATTCGTTGAGGGAGAGGGATCAATAGGAAGTACAATTTTTAAGAGCATAAAACCAAATTCCCAAATAGGTCTGTTTTTATGTTTATTAAAAGTTCAAACTTTGAACAAATGTTCAATACGCAACTAAATAAAATAATTTAAGGGTCAAATAATATTCTCATTACTTAACCTCACAAATTAAATAAATCAATTTCTAACCCATAAGGCTGGAAGAGAACGTTTCAGAATTCATCCTTAAATCAGTTCATAGTTACTTAAAATAAACTGCGACTTCTTTTTCATATATTTCGAAAGAGTTTGAAACATATTTAACTCCTTCTTTTAAAGAACATTTTCAATCACCCTTCGAGAAATTTTTCAGAATATTTTATTACGACAGAAAGAAAAAAAACTCATGCTTGCTTCCAAAGACTTTATTAGATTTATTCCCACCTTTGAAGGAACTGTGTAAAATGTTTTCATTAAGTTTGTCAACCAATCTTCTTTCTCTTCAGACATTCATTTGTAACTGTATGTTACAATAAATTCAACATAACATCTATCAGTGTTCCATTATCAATCTTTCTTTTTCCTTCTAAATAATGCCATTCCATTAAGACTTAGTAAATTGTTTCGAAATAGGTTTCTGAATATATTCATTAGGCAAGCTTCACAAAGTGTTTTATTAAACAATCTGAAGAGAAGAAAAATACTTATTCGCGGGTTCAATTCATTTTATACTGGTTTAAAAATACAATGTATACGAATTTTACGAATTTTATGTATTAAATTTTTAATATAGATTAAATAATTTTTATCTGTATTTGTAATATGGTTGTATTACTTTCTATTGGATTCATTTTATGTTAAAATTGTAATGCTCGCATGCAACGCCGTTCCTTACATTATAATTGCGCTTCAATGAAAACTTGGCGATAGAACCAAGTTTGCAACATTTTTGGGTACTTTGGCGACATTTTTGGTAACTTGGCAACCATTCTGGCGATCATTTTTGTTGAGTTCGTGACCCTATGGATTCTTCTGGATATTACGAAGAAATATACCAATATCACAATCTATAACGCAGGTGGATTTTTCGAGAAAAATCCATGAGGCCTAAAAATAGGGTGTCGCTCACCGAAACTGAGTTAGTCTAGTTTTGACAGTTGAAGAATAGTATTGATTTGACCGTGAAGAGTCGGCTAGCGATTTTTTATTACTTCGAATGTTGAGAAGGATGAACGAGTATTTGTGAATAACCTTTAACCATAATTGTATTTTAGACATTGATATTTGTGTCTTAGTGTTGTAGAAGGTATGAAGACCTAAAATATTCTTTACTTTTTCTCTGATAATTAAATTCCTCTATAATGCCTCTATCCATGCGCCTAATACTAAAGTAGAAATAATAATATGTTATTATTTTTTAATAATTTTATTTTAATCAAATAACAATGTACGTAACACAGTAAACATTTTACAATAATTTTAATAAGTTGACTTCCTATTGTTAAAATCGATATCTTGTAAGTTTAAGACCCTTTGTTCCATCATTCAGATTAAATGAAATATTGATTAATACAATAAAATACACACACAATGATAAGATGTGCTATGTTAAATGGTTACAAGACATAGTGTTATTTGACAAACGTTAGGACACAATGCCCAATGTTCTCATTCATTTTATAACGTCATTGCATTGGATTTAACTCAGTTATACATCGATGCTACTTCTCACGAAATCTGCATACATATTGCGATGTTTATACGAACACATTGGTGTTATTTCTGCACAAATATTTTGTTTCGGAAAATACGTAAAGAAATGTTTAATAGAACGACATACACGCTTCAATTAAAATTGATTTTTTTGACTATGAATTGATTTTTTATGACTATTATTTTATTCGAGAATATTTCTAGTTTTCTTTTCCATTTTGTCAGATATTTCAGATTCTATCAAAAGATTCTTTTTAAGATTTTTTTTAAACTTTTTTCTCGTAACCAGGATTTACTGAAGCCTTAAAAATACTAATGCATGTGTGAGAGTTGCATGCATACATCCAGAAATAAGTTTTCCAAACTTCGAAGTAATGGCAAGTGGTTCACTGAGAAAGGAAAGAGTGCCTGCTGAGTAGATTTTCTTAACGTGCCTATCATATACTCCAGTTGACACTCCTCAGTCGTTTCCACTAATGTCGCCATAACAACCAAATATGTTGACTATTGTCCTTTCTCTCGAAAACTCCGAAGTGAGAACTTTGATTCAATAAGCATTTCTCAAACTGTGGGACACGCCCTTAAAAGGTTTCTGATAACACAAAGAGGGGGCGTGAGTAGACTTCAAAGTCGAAAACAAAAGATTATTTTAAAAAAATATTAATTTACTGAAAGTAAACAAACAAAATACATTCTGATTTAATAAAAAATGAAACACACATTTATGCGGATATAATACACTTATAAATGTATCATAACTGAACATTGTATTTGATAAGAAATTTAACAATATTAAGTAAAGCACACCCGTAATAATTACCAAAAATCCCGTGGGCTTGTCATGGATAAAATTATTTACAAAAATTAACACTTTTCGTAATAATTATATGTACGGTTTCTAAATAATCCCTTGACTGCAAATTAAAAATTATGCAATCTGCACCCCAATGCCACCGTTTTCGACGTAGGGGGATTAATAGGGGAAGAGAAAAATAATAAGTTAGCAAATCCTCTGAAATCAGTATTTCCTTCGCAAACACGGTCGAGGTCCTTTTGTATGGCATTTCCAATCCTTCGGAATAATTTTATGGTATAGTAGTACACAGAAAATATCGTACTTTTCGGAAAGACGTATATATACGTCCAGAGCTATTAAAGATTTGGCTGCGCGAGACGTTTATATGCGCTGGTGGCACTTAAGAGGTTAAAGTCTGTCTGTGTGTAGCTTTGGAGTAAAAATATAGTATTAATGAATTAAATACATTGTTTTTGTGCAGAAGGGGGTGGAGAAAATTATGATTGAATATTGGGACATAAATGCTGAAACTTAGAGAAGCCCTAAATTAAGTGAATGAATGCTGCATAGAATGTGGTATCGTTTGTGGAACGTTTTAGGTGAATTGAATGAGGAATGCTATAAAGCATAGGGTGGACGACTTGTGACTAGGGCCTTATAGGGTAAGATGGGATCGATTCATAATCAGTATAAACATGATCTGAATATATTTATTGTCAAATGTTCTTCCCGGGTGCATTACCCCAAAACTGGGAATTTCGAACTATATGCTAACCGACAACAGTGGAAAGACTACGTTGTCATGCCATTACCCGCATCTGGGGCAAAAGCCTACCCCCATTCCCCCATTATTGTTCACTTGGTCAAAAAGTGGCGGTCAGTCGAGTCGGTTTCTGCCTATATTTATGTTACAGAGAGTCACAATCAATTTTTTCTAATGGATTATCGTTTGTACAAGTTTTCAGCAACTTATGCTAAACACTGTATACTAAATGGGATCACAGGTGAGGCCGACTTTTGATGGTTTCAAGAAATTTTAAGTCGTCACTTTTAAGAAATATTACATTACAACATCAAAATAAAGGGACGAAGTCTTCAAATGAATTGTCACAAGAGAAAAAAAACTTGGAATAACCCCGGAAAATAAGCAGCAATCGATACATTGAAGCTTTACAATCAATATTTTTGCAAATTCAAACTCAAGCAGAGCTTCAGAGCGAAATTAATGTGTACGGTTTTTTTGGAGGGGGAGGATTAGGGACATATTTGACTTCTTTCTTTTGAAGAATGCAGCGGTAAACACTGCTCTTTACTGTACAACGTTGCATAAATTATCAGGAGCTATTTAGAACAGATGCATAAGTTTATCAATGCTGTTATATCAAATAAGGGCATGGTTTGCCCTCTTAGTCACACGACACAAAACATCTGCTCCAGAAACTCCGATAGTATAATCTTGACCAATCAGCATATGGTTTTCAATTTCAACAATGTCCATCTTTTCAAAGGAATTCCTCTCTGATCTTTTTCCCAGTTACAAAGACAGTGGCATAACGTGCATCACCTCAACCACCGTTTCGCGGGAAGGTCCAGGACTCTAAAGGGCCTAAAGCCTATGTTATGTTATGGTTTTGGCAATCCGACTCGGAGCCCAAAACCTGACTGCAAGGAGAGGCGCCTAATATTCGGTCGAATTCCAATTCTCGGTCCGATACCAATTAGTTAAAAGATATTAATTAAGAACAATCAGCTCTATTTACCTGCGTGTAACAACGTAATTGATTATAAAAATTACTTAAGTTGGCGTCGAAAATCGTTTTCAGCCAAACTGGCCAAACCGGGTCTTCGTTGTTACAAGATGTAGATACTTTTCTTTTTCTTTTCATACTTCTTAAGCATTTTTAATTAATATATTTTTAAATAATTTTTATATATATAAATCTTCTGTGTGTATGTTTGTGACTGAAATCCTCATAAACGGCTGGAGCTATTTTGGGATGACTTTTTATGGGGCTAAAGTGGATTCGAGAATGGTCTAGGGATTTTTACAATTGGGTCCGCTGATATAGCAATCAGTTAAAACGATACCACTCAAAACCAGTTTTACTAACCAGTTTTGGTGCCAACTTTGATTTGTCTTGCATTGCTATTGTTGGCAACAATGAGATTGACGAAAGCTGGCATCGAAAATTAGTAGTTCAGCCAAAACGGAATTTCGCTTGATCGTTGCTGTATGGATTAGTATTAGTTAACTTTGTTTAAAAAATAAAATGCTTTTAACATGTGATTGAATTTGAAAAATATTACTGGAATTCTCAACTTCTGCAACATGTTTTAAATTTTTCTAATTTAAATCTCCTAAAAAGATAAAACCATTTTTGGAAACAGGTTGGTACATTTTTAGTTCTTGCCAATTTAATTTGAAACAAAATATTGTAAAAACTTCAAAAAATTTTGCAATTATGAAATTAAAAAAATCTGCTTTCTCTTTATACATACAAATATTTTTAAAGAAGATGTATTTTCTTTTCCGTCTTTGGGAAGCCGTAAAATTACAACGAAAAAAAAATTGAGAAAAATCGCCAAATGCCAGTAAAAAGTTAATTATGGGAAAATCTACCTCAGAACACAATGAGTTTGAGCACCCTATAGCGCATGTGTGGAAAAACAACTTACGGAGAGTACGTGTAAGCATATAAAAGATTTTTTCCTTAGTCAGAAAAAAAATGTTTTCTTTTTTAATGTTTCTTTTTTTTATAATGAGTGTAAATAATGAATTTTCCAGTAACTTTCTAAAATCCAATTTATTTGTTTGAATTTTCAGAAATAATTAATTGTTTCATGTGTAAAATAATTAATACGATCTTAGTTTTTAATACATGCATCGCAACTGATAGCTTTTAGAGAGATAATTTACTGAAAAACCTTAAAATATAGGAAAATGCTGACCTGTTTTTATTAAATAGTACTATTTCATTTTAAATGTTTTCTATACAAGGATTGTAAGCAAACTTTAGGCTTTTCCCCAAGTTCTTTTTTCACAGTTACATATATTTAATGGAAAATTCAAGCATCCACATTAAAACAGTCGCTTCATAGATAACAGTACATATTTTTGATTCATTATTTAACGAAATTGGTATAAATTAATAATTATTTTAAGAATTAAAGTTATATTGCGTTTTTTATTGTTTATTATTAAATTATTTATTTAATAATAAATTCGTACATTCTCTGTTTTCTTGAGAACAAAACTGGATTAGCTTTGTAAATTTCTAACGAAAATAGAAATTCTGAAAAAAAGATCTTATCTCCTCGGTGAAAAAGGAGTTTTGTACTTGGAAAACCCATACAACGCTGGTCTGAACGGAGGAAAAGAAACCTGACTGTGACAAAGAGAAGTGACAGAATTTTCCGAAAAGGTGATTTAAATGACATAAATATAGAAATTACTCACATCGCTCACTAACACACACACACACACAGAAGTACTGATGTCCAGAGAGAAAGGAAAATTTCTATAGGGATAAAATTTTACCCACGCAAAAGTCTTCTTTGCAACACCGGAGCTATGTGGCGATAAAACGGATCCGCTCGACAGACAAAGATATGGAAGATATTTCGGAAAAAGAGTGTTTTAATGACATTAATATAGAAATCACATATACAGTAGGAAGTGCTGACACTGAAACGGAAGGGGAATCTTCCAAAGCATAAAGCTGTATACTTGAAGAAGCCCGTGCAACGCCACCATCCTTCTAGTAAAGATATATATATATATATATATATATATATATATATATATATATATATATATATATATATATATATATATGATGTACCTCCCCTTGAAGTACATCCCTGAAGTATCAACGTGAGCTAGAGGTGTCGGGTTAGCGAAAGAACTCAGATCAAACATTATCTTAATATGACTTTATTAAGATATTCAACTGAAACTTTTAATAAATATAATTATAAGTAATTAATATGAGAGAATCTACGATGACGTAATACGCAACACACAATATATATATTTATATTATGATCTAATCTAATTCTGATCAATCTCAATAAGCGAACCCCCTAATCCTCAATTATACTAATAAGTAATCAATCCTACCTTATATTATTCCGGTAATGCTACTAGTCTTTATCTGCAATGGTATGCAGCTTGACGACTCAACTTCTTAGTCGAACACCAATATGTTTATCCTCGACACGTAGAACTTCAAATCTTGAACCACGAACTGCAATAATCATCAACTGCCACAACGCATATCAATGGTCTAACATTCCTTTACATTGTCATTCCCCTAAAACAAGATCCTATATTTAAAGTCCGTTTCTTCCCATCTCTTCTTCACATCTCGTTTCTTGGATTTGGTTGAAAAAGAGTTGCCATTAATTCTGAAGCAAAGATCCCAAAGGATTTGTTAAAGAAAAGACGCGTAAGACGTCACATATATATATACAGAGAGAGAGAGAGAGAGACTCAAGTTGGTATACCCGTTCTTCGCACGGGTGAAATGAAAAATTAAACAACACAGATTGAAGGATAAAGAAGTTTTAATGAGTTAATTTTACGTGAATTGCAAATTAAACAAAAAATGCTTTTGCGTAGCTCAAATAAACAAAAAAGAGAGAGAGAGAGAGATGAAACACCTTTGTTAAATTTTAAGTATGTAGATCTAATAGCTTATAAAAAGGATTTTTTTTTAAATTTATAACTCCCCATAACACTCTTAAGGGTCGATTTTTGAAAATACCTTCCTAAGCTGATCTCGCTCAGCAAAAGTAACACAGTGTTAAAAGTTTTGTGTAATGTAAACGCTTAAAAGTAGTTGTCAAGTAATTTTTATCTGAAAGTACATTACATTAATATTATTTTCTGTAGTATTTATTTTATGTTAAAATTGTGTGTAATATTCGCAACCAATGCCGTTTCTTAAATTATAATGACGATTCAATGAAAAACATAGCGAAATGTTAACGATAGAGTCAAGTTGGCAAATGCTTAGCTACTTTCGTAGCTCGAGCTTTATTAGAGCTTCGTAAGACCCGCCGTGTAGGAGCGCGATGCACGTTAATACTTTATCCAACCGCATTATGATTTACTGCAATTTTTTCATACAATATTTTTTTCTTTGATCACTACATTTAAAATTATGAGATATACATAAACAAAATACTCCACTTTTGAAAATATAATCCGTTAGAGGTAATAAATTAATTAAAGATATACCACTGTAAAATTAAATTTATATATACCATTCACTTAAAATAGTTATTCAAATAATTTCTTAAGGTCTTCATAAACATACAAAACATAAGACACTTAAATTCTTGACAAACTATATATTTACGCTAAAATACTCAACATGGAACCCGTGTTGCCATACATATCTTGGAAGAGTGGATTGCAAAAGAATATTTCTTGCTATATTAAGGTAGAATATTCTCTTCTAAGTTGATGTGGTGTGGTAGTTAGAGAAGGGGTGCCAGCTCGGGTACCGTCCACGTCACTCGACCATGGCCTCGAAAATTACGGGATCCGTTGCCAAAAGCCCTCGTGTAGCTGAACTAGAAGTACGACATTAATATTCATTCACTCTCACACTCGAAAAATACAACGTACAGTAGAGATATTATGGTTTTAAGCATAAACAATAATTATATGTCTTTTCAATTAAAATTATAGCTGTTATAATTAACTCATTGATCACAAAACAAATTTTTTAAAATTTGTCCAAATTATGCAGTGAGTGAGAAAAGTTTGACTTACCTTTAAGTACAGAACCGATAAAGCTATTTATTTTTGAAAAAGATCAATTTCTTACTATAGCTCCAAAATGTGCATAATAAATTATAAAAAAACATTAAAACAAAAAGAAAGAGTTATAGCTACGAATCTCTCCTCTCAAAACCTTAGTTTTATTCTGAAATAAAAAATAGGCATTATTCTGATCGCAGGAATTACAGTTGGGAGAGTTCCTTGCGTAGCTAAAACAAAAGAGTTGTTCACAAACAAAAGATAGATATAATGCCGACGTGGGCTTTTTGCAGCGCAAGCTCAGATTTTGCTTGAAGATTGCAGAATTTTTTTCCTACTTGCTTGACAAATATGGTTGTATTTTGGAAACTTTTTACAAATTTTTATAAATTATAGTTTCATGGTATAAATTATAGTTCTATGTGATTATTCTGATGTATAAGCTATATTACTGTAGCTTCATTAAAATCCATTTAGTTGTTTTTGCGTGAGAAAGATCCACAAAGATACTCACAAACTTTCACATCTAATATATATTATAAATGTGAAAATTTGTGAATATCTTTGAGGGTCTTTTCACGCAAAAAAATGAATGGAGTTTTAATGAAACTCTTACAGCAATATAGCTTATACATCAGAATAACACATAGGTTATAATTTATAAAGATATTATGAGAAGTGTCCAAAATATAACGATATTTGTCGAGCAAGTAGGAAAAATTCTGCCATCTGCCAGCAATTCTGGCGTGCACTGCAAAAAGCCCACGTCAGCATATATCTATGTTTTGTTTGTGAAAAACTCTTTTTGTTTTGGCTACGCAAGGGGATCGCTTCTAATTAATTCCTGTGATCAGAATAATGCCTATTTTTTATTTCAAATTAAAAAAAGTTCTGAACGGAGGGGTTGTTATAAATCTCTCTTTATTTTAATGTTTGTTTTTTTATGATTTTATTATGCACATTTGGTAGAAAGAAATTGATCTTTTTTCAAAATAAATGCTTTATCGGTTCTGGTACTTAAAGTAAATAAACTTTCTCTTTCACACTGCATCAATTGGAAGAATTTTCAAAATTTGTTTGTGGTTAGTAGTTAATTATAACGCTGTAATTTTAATTGAATAGGCAGATATTGCGTTTTTAACTATGAAAATAATTATAACTACTGTACTGTATTTTAGACTGTGTGAGAGAGTGAATATTAACGTCGCACTGTTCAGCTACATGAGGGCTTTTGGCAACGGTATCACGTAATTTGAACCATGGTCAAGTGACGTGGACGACACCTGACCTGGCACCCCCTTCTCCTAACTACCACACCACACTAACTTAGAAGGAATATTCTACCAATACTTAGCAGGAATATTCTTTACAATCCACTCTTCCAAGATATATAACAGCACGGGTTCCGAGCTGTTATATATCCAGCGAGGAAGCCGAATCGTTTTGTAGCAGATATTGCGTTTTCAGCTGACGGCGTTTTCAGCTGATTGCAAAGATTATTATTTTTGTCCCGATAAAATAGTTTATGTCAAAATTTAAGTGTCTTATGTTTTTGTATGTTAGTGAAGACCTTGGAAAAGGATTTCAGTACTTATTTTAAGTGAACGGTGTATATAATTAATTTTGCAGTGCAATATCTTTAATTAATTTATTAGCTCTGACGGATTAAATTTTCCAAAGTGGAGTATTTTGTTTATGTATATCCCTTAATTTTAAATGTATTGATCCAAAAAAATATTGTATGAAAAACTGCAGTAAATCATAATGCGGTTGGATAAAGTATTAACGTGCATCGCGCTCCTACACGGCGGGTCTTTACAAAGTTTTAATAAAGCTCGAGCTACGAAAGTAGCTAGGCATTTGCCAACTTGACTCTATCGTTAACATTTCGCTATGTTTTTCTTTGAATCGCCATTATAATTTAAGAAACGGCGTTGCTTGCGAATATTACAATTTTAAAATAAAATTAATACAACAGAAAGTAATATTAATGTCACTTTCAGATATAAATTATTTACACTACTTTAAGCGTTTATTATTACAGAAAAGCTTTAACAATGTGTTAATTTTGCTGAGCAGAGATCAGCTGAAAGAGGTATTTTGAAAATTGACTCAAGCATGTTATGAGGTGAATTATAATAAAAAAAATTTTTTCTTTATCAGCTATTAGATCTTACATAGTTAAAATTTAACAAAGGATTTTTTTTTCTCTTTCTTTTTGTTTATTGAGATGTGTGCAAAGTTCTCTTTTTTTTTGTTTTGAATTTTGTAAATCCATACAAATGTTAACTCCATTAAAAACTTCTTTTCCTTCAATCTGTGTTGTTGTTAAATTTTTCTGAAATTATCTCAGAAGAAGAACGATATCAGCTATTTATGTTTATACTATATTGATATATTTAAATCTCCCCAAATTTTTAATGTTACCGGTGTAATTTATTATTAAATTAATTTATTTCTAATTTGATACTCTTAAGGCAATCCTGATGTTTAATTTATTTTTACAATAATTTTAAATTTAAAATTGCCAATATTTATGCAACTGTTTCAAATCTTTCTCGTAAAGATTTGATGCGATTAGAAACTCTAGCAAACAAAGCGTTATTTTTAAGCTATTTGTTCACTTTATTAGAAGGCCAATCTAGTATGAAACAAGATTCAAACCTTTTAGAGAAGTAATTAGTAATAGCGCTTGAAGTCGAATATCAACTTTTTACGTGCCTGGTATAGCTAAGTGCAAAAAATGACTATTGAAAAGATCCTTTGGATCAACAAAATAATGAATTAAATATCTTCTCTTTTTAATATTGCATCTTTTTTTTTTCTTTTGTGGAACTGCTCCCAGTCATTAGCATGCTATAAAGTCCGTGACGTGAATCGAAACTAGAAGAGAACTGGCTATACTGTGTGTTAAAGTAAACTCATAGTATATAGTTAGGACTTCAAAAATAATCTCAGATGCCATACGTAACTTTTTAAAAATATTATTTTACATTTAATAAAACAGAGTTAGTCTAAAGTTTATTGAGTGATACACATCTTCAAAAAAAATAGCTTTTTAGCTTAATGTTTAGGTGCCACTGGTTTGGTCTTGGGAATTTGTTAAACAAAGCCATTTTATTCCCAAGAAAAATTGATTATATTACTAAAAGAAAATGTTCTAAACGTTAGGCCTCAAATCACAGTTAAAGAACAGTTTTCCCAAGAAGTTAGATTAGCCAGAATCATCTACGCCCATGAAATACCCAATTTTGCTAGCATTTACTGATGTTTGCAGGATTATATATTGTTTTTAGCTATTTATAATTAAGTCTAGTAGATAGGTTCAACCTACAGCAATTGTAACCCTTCAATCCTTTGGAAACGATTTTAACTGTGATTTTAGTTTAAAGCATCTCTGTCTGCAGGAGATGACGATTTGCCCTTAATGTAAATGTGTTGTAAGCTAAACCCTAACATTGGATTATGAGGTATAATTGAGGAAACGTTAAAGAGTGGAAAGTGAACTGCAAACAAGGAAAAGTCATGTGGGTTGAAGTTAATATTCATCTTAGCATCCACACCCGTAATTGTGAAATAGAAGTGGATTTGTATCAAGCTGTCGTTTTTCGACATAAGAGTGATTTTCGGGCGAAACCACTGATAAAACGTCTTTTTGAATAATCTATGTTGATTAAGAATTTGATTTAAGATTGCTCCCAAAGCCATGAAATATGCTGTCAATTGTTCATAAAGAGTTATATCTAAAATAAAAGTGTAACTGAAAGCAAAATCATGTCCGCTTTTTCTTCGAACCTCTCTCACCTCGCAACCTCCTCGCAACCTCCGGTTGAGAGTCTCAAGATTAAACTATGGTTTGTACAAAAAAAAAAAAAAATGAAATAAAAATATTTAAAAATAATTTTAAAAACGTTTTGTATAGCATTCCCTCTCCCCTCTCTCGATTTCCAAAAAAGGATAGGACTGAAATTTAAAGCGAAATTGTTTTCATATTTTACTCCCCCATACCCGTCTTCAAAAATCCAGCGTTTCATAGTGAATTTCTACGCAATCAAATGAAGATGATTGCCGGATTTCCGGTCTGTAAACCTATGGCTCGAAAACGGGGATTTTTAGCTATAAGGCAAGGCATTAATCCCCGCAAAACCCTTTTGAAGTCTACATTCCCAAAACGTTCATTCTGTTGTTATTTCAATCCCCTGGAGGAAAGCCTACACCATTTGACCTTTCCACACGTAAAAAGCTCACAACACAACCTCAGGTCTTTAAGCTTCTTTCTCATACACAATTGTCGCGAGAATGCTCCAGCAGTCCAGAAGATGAGCAGGAGAAGCAGGGGAGAGCAGGGACAGATAAGACTTACCACCCCGGCACAAAAGAAAAGTCATACTACTGCAGATGACGGCTTCTAAAGCGCCAAGGTCATCTGATAAGGCATAGACTCCTGCTGTATAGATAGGCCAGAACTCTTGGCGCTGCGTGATGTGGCAGAGAGTAGAGGAGTTTCGACAGTCAAATTCATTTTTAATTGTTTGGATGAATGAATTTCCGAATGGGTTAAAAACGGTGGAAATGGGGTCAAGTCACAACCCCTACCAGCCAGATCATCACAGCTGTTTCGTTCCCAGGCACACCTACATGTGATGGTATCCACTGGAGACATACTTGTTTCCCCTGACCAATGGAATCCTTCATTCTTCGTGGATCTATACTCGACAAATGATTCCTACCTACTAAATTTCCAGTCTGAAAATCTAATAAATCAATAGCAGGAATTGTCATCCATAACCTTCTCCCTCCTCTGGAAACAAGATTTCCACAAAACCCATTCTCAGCGAATATCTTCTCAACAAAAGGAACATATCTGCTATATTTTAAGTCTTTTAAAACTAATAGTTATGAAGATCTATGTGATGAGTAAGTGAGTGTGTGTGAGTCACTTTTCTCATATATCTATAAATTTCTCTTATTTTCTCATCGGGTATCATCTTAACCGAAACGTTTAACTCGAGGGAAAGATTAATTGTACATTAATGGCTTTTTCATAACACTTAATTAACTTGTGCAGCACTTTCATGGTTTTTACTGGTCCTAGTCGTTCCCCTAGAACAGGGATGACAAACCAGTGACACGCGACACAATATTTTGGGCACGCCACCGATAAAAATAGTTTGCATTTTAATCCACAATAACAAAGTTCATTATGAAGTATTCGTCATGGGGGGTCTCATTCATCCTTTTGACGCTTACCTGCAAGTTTTCATAAACGATAAAATTACAAGAGAAACTACAAGTACTTCCTATTCTTGAAAAAATATCAAAACTTTAGATATACATGAGAAACTAGACGAAGAAAAAGTTATAGAAGAATTTATTTCTGTAATGGATTCTTCAATCAAGAAATTTTCAACGAGATTTTGTCAGTTCAAATAATTATTGGAAACACTCAAATTTATATTATGTACCCTGATGTGTGATTTAGTTTATTTGATAAACTAAACTTGCCTCAGTTCTACTGGTTGGAGTTTGAAGAATTTGAAAGGCAAATGATTGATTTTAAATATAGTTCTATATGGATTCAAAACTTTATTAAAACAAGGAAATAGTTGGAATTGATATATAGTGAAAATGCCAGTAATGAAAGTTTGGAAACATGGAATTCGATTCCAGATACATTTAATTGTTTGAAGAAGCTGATTCATGCTAGTAGAGCCCCATTTTCATCAACCTATGCTTGCGAGTCATTATTTTCAGGGATAAATTGCATTAAAGCTTCGCTTACAAACCGTTTTAAAGGATGACTCCAATTCAGATTTCGTTCTACTAAAAGTAAAATCTTCCATTCCTATTATAAATCATTTGCCATCAAATTTGTAACATCAAAAGTCACACTAATGTTACCTTATAATTTTAATTACACGTATAAATAAAACATTTACTACTGTACAGTGCAAAATATATTTTTCGTAGTGAATAAAGAGTTTTGAGTATTTAGTTTTATCATTTCCCCGACAATCACAAGTCAACATTTTTTGACGGCACGTCCAAACCTCATTAAACATTTCTTTAAAAAAAATGGCACGTTGATCCATAGAGTTTCGCCACCCCTACCCTAGAAGCTCGAGAAACTATGATGGTCTATGTATATATTTTACCTTAATTGGTGCATCCCATTGTGTAAATATTATTTCCATCATAAAATGCCATTTTCCAGTTTGAGAACATGCTCTAGTCTACTGAAGTATACATGTTCATGTGTCGTTTGAATAGCGTGCCGATGAAATAACGCATCTAGTACTCTAAGTCCTCAAGCTTTAATATTATCGAATCACTCTGATCTATTTTGGGAACATAGCCTACAGCCTGTATCCACCACCAACCTCTCTAGGGAATCCTTTCGATTATCTCTAACAGAAATGATTTCATATTCCATTAAAACAATAACGGAGTTACTCAATTCCTTGACGCATTCGGGTTGTTTTATATGCTAAAAGATACTCTGGATTGGGATTCTTTTGTTTTGTTAAGGATTTTTGTATTATTTTGTAATGTATCCAATTATTTTGATGGCCACCTGTGTATATAGATAACCATAGTTATAATAACACTACCTTTTAACAAATTAATTCAAACAACAGGAAGAGATCATATATTTTTATGGGGGGAAAAAGGGAAGTCATAATGCGTGAATGAGAAAAAGGAATAAGGTCATACATGTAAAATAATGACCGAGAATGTGGATATATTTGTGGAACACTTCCATAAAATAGTCTTGAATTCCCAGAAAAAAATATTTTTAGCGAGAATATGTATTTCATGAAGAAAAATTATAATTTTTGAAAAGTAGATTCATATAGATAACTAATTTATTAGGACTTTGAATAAGTCCTCGCTGTTTCCTAAAAGATGTCATTACCAGGACTGCGTTCCTGTAATTATAGTTGCTGACGCATCTGCAGGAAAGTATTGTATCTAGACCTACATTTCAATGCATACAAGTTTGCCAATGTATAAACAACGTTTTGTTGTTGATGTTGTTCGTGGTAATGGTGGTTCTAAAAATGTATTTGTGCCAAATAAAGTGCATATGCGGGAAATTTTATTACACTATTTTATTCAAAAGAAATCTCCAGCTGAAACACACAGGGCTCTTGTTGAGTCTTAAGTGGCAATGCTCTGTTGGAAACGACACTCAGAGATTGTTTACGACGCTTCAAAAATAATTATTTTGAACTTGAGGATAAAAAACACTAGGCGCCTTGAAAAAGTTTGAAGACAAATAATAGGAGTAATTGCTTAACAAAGACCCCTGTCAGATGCTAGATGCAACAGTTTCGAAACTTTTGAAAGCGTTAGGAATGATCCAGAAGCATGGGCATTGGGTGCGGTAGGAGTTGAAGCCAAGAGTTTAGCGGCTACTGCTTCAACGACAGAAAAGGAAAGATGTTTTTCCTTATTGTGACTGACGATGAAAAGTGGATACATACAATATTCCAAGGAGTAGAAGATAGACGGGTAAGAATTTGCTATGCATCAACATTGTCCACAAAACCAAATATTCATGGTTCGAAGCTTCTCCTTTGCATTTGGTGAGATCACTCAGGTGTAATTTATTATGAGCTGCTCAAACCTAAAGCTCAGAAAGTTGTTATCGACTTCAATAAATGGGTTTGAGTCGAAGCCTAAAAGAAAAACGGCCACTACATGAGCAGAGACAACAAAGAAAACAATGCTCGCTCAGCTACATGTTACAAAAACAGGGAAAATTTACCTGGAGATGCTTAAATGAGAAATTCTACCCACCACCCTATTCACCGGATGTAGCCCCTACCAATTAGCACTTATCCCGTTTGATAGCTACCCGACCCGCTGAGCAGCGCTTCCAGATATCAAAACTGACCCATACCAAAATGATACCAAAAATGAAGAACCAAAATAGACCCATTTTCTTGGATAGCCTCGAAAGACGTATCGTTTGTTCCACATGAAATTCATATGTTGCTAGAAAGAAGAGAGAAAGTGGTCTCTAGCAACGCGGACAAGGCTTTCAGGGAAATGTTTTTTTAACCTGACATTTTTAATAAAGTATCCATTTTTTTAAAAAAAGCAACCGAGAACTTTCCTAAGGTCCTAATACAATAGTAGAAACTTTGATATATTGTCAAAATTCATAAAATGGAATAATTACAAGCAAAAGTATTATTAAGATATAATATGTGGTCTTAAGATAGTTCATTTACTCAAACAAAGCATTCGAGTTCTTAGATGGTCTAATAGATCCTTCAGAGTCCATTTAATGCATGAAAGTACCCACAGGTTAAGCCCATAACAATTCGTGTGGATACTCTTATAAACGGTATCATTTAAATATCGTTTCTAACGCAGATTCGAGTAACAAATTATTTCATATAGCGGCAATTGCTGCACCTTCTTTAAAGCCGATCTTTAATAAGGAGAAAATCAAAACACTGTTAATTTAAAAAGAATTTCATACCTTCAAGTCAAACAAGTAATACAAGTGTATGCGGGAAAATTCTTTCTGAACTATAGTGGAAAATACTCGAAAGGAAGCAAAATCAACGAATCCAAGAACAGTAAAACCAACTGGTCATGTTTCCCACTTCCATTTATAGTACTGAAAAGAATTTCAGAGATTATAATGGGTAGATCTTGAAAGTGTTTCAATGTATTTAATCATCATTCTCAACACAGATTTCAAGCAAAATGCCACAGAAAACTATTATTATTTCTAAAGCTGTCCTTTAGGGCCGTAAAGTGGGGTCAAGCTTGCTTTATCGCATCCTAACCTTTCCCTTCGGTACATAATTTATATATAATGGTTGAGAGAGAGAAGAAAAAATATAAACCAAAGAATGTATATTGTTTTTTTACATAAAAATCTTTTATGAGGATATCTTTTAAAACCTACATTACTAACTCCAAAAATTCTTAAGTTAACTTCTAGTTTTTAATAGTCTATAAAATCACTGCGATAAAAGAAAAAAAAAAGCAATTGAAAAACAAGAGATCAATAAAACCAACATCAGTTTCGAAGCTAATATTCCACCATCAACATATATTTATTGTGTGTTTACCGGTGAAAGTTACTTTCTATAAAACTCTTTTAAGTCAGTCGTAGTTGGAAGTAATGAAAAGAGCTTTTGATTCATGGAATTGATTATCTGCCTCGTATAAAGCTCAAGCAAAGTCAATAAATCACACTTAAACATAAAAAAGTATGTATTCTCGAGAAAGGTCTTGATGGTTTATTGACGTTCAAGAACTTATTAGAATACCAATTAATCTACAACACTGAAAAAAAATCATGTATAATTTATAAAAATATTGTGAAAGAAGTTTTTACAGAAGTGCCGTAAATAAGTTATAGACTACTCACAGATAATTTAAAAAATAAACTAAGAATTTCTTTAAAAAATTGAAACTCAAGAAAATAATTAGTGATACGTGTATTTTCCTTATAATGATACAAATGACCCACACGGAATCAGAAAGAAAAAATTGCCACCACTAAAAATGTAAACAACAGTCATTCGAGGATACTAAAAAGTGAATTTAATTTTACTGTGTCTAAAATACTCCATTTATTTTCAAAGTGCAGGGTTTTTCAACTAGTAACTCAGTTATAATTGTATTAGTTCCGTAACTGCTAGTAACAATTGTTACATTTGATTTTTTTCTATTAAAAATGTGAGCGGGGTTTTTTTCATCATTTTTTCCAAATCCAAAGCATATGATTGTACCCTGACAGAGTTACATTTACATTTGCCGATATTGTAATGATTTCTGTGCAGAATTGGAAAAGACATCGTACAGATAAAGAATTTTTGTTCCCAATGGGACAGCATTTCAGCTACTTAGCCTTTGCAGACACGGAAAGTCCCCAGACATGAGCGCCATTTCATGGTGGCATCATCTAGTGGCGGCCTCGTTACGAAACTTGGACGCATGAATTATTTTTTAATAACAGCTCTCGTCGTGAGCTAAATATTGGCGTAATTTAATTATGTCTACAGTACCAGAGCCAAATTGATACTCTATAGATCTTTTACATGCCCCATAAGCATGTGACACGCGCGACTACAATTTTCCCACCCAGAAAATCTATCCACTCCTGGCGGGGTTGAACCCACAACTTTAGGATTATGAAGTGGGCACGCTAACCTTTTAGCCACCGGTGCCGATAGACAAAAAATACAGTACACTGAAACTTAGTAGTATTAGTTTCCATCTTAAGGCGATTTTTTTCAAAATTGCCTCTATTAATTTATTATCCTTCATAGTACAGTAGAACGTCGTTTATAAGAATCGATTGGGACTGACACAGTTTGATAACTGAAAATTGAATGCGATCCATGCAGTATATGAAACCGACGCTACTCGAATATTGAAAATCATCACATGCGGGAAACGTGCTTGAAGAAAGCGAAATAGATGCAAAATGTCGCAATTTTACCTTTATTGGAAAATAATCACTTATTTTTCGAAGTGCCATTGTACACCTTGTTTTTTTGCTGCCATGTGTCAGATTCTCTTGAGCAACAGTAGTTGAGTAGGGATAGCACTCTGATGGTTTTACGTACCACTGCATAGCTGTCTCTAACGCCGAAAACGCGTCAGTATTGATGAACCATTTGCTACTTTTGTTGTTGTTGTCCTCTCTTTATCATCCATTTCATCGTTGACAGGACTGTATTCTTCTTGCACGGAAGTCACAATCTTGTCATCATTTAGCATTTGAAATCCACATTCACATGCCATCCAGGTTTCTGCATCTTCTTCATCGCATTTTGAAAACCTGGGATCCATTGACAAAAGTTGGTAAACTCTTTCCCTGTAGTCACCATTGAAGTCTTTTTAGCCTTCTAAATCTGCACTTCTAAATCAACATTGACTATTCGAAAACGTATTCATATACAGTACATGAGTTGACAAAAAAAAAAATACTCACTGGTTCGGATATTGACGCTTCGGATAATAAACGTTCGGATAAATGACGTTTTATTGTAATTACGTTTTCCCGTAGTATTGTAACCTCTATGTGTAAGCACGTCAAAGAAAGATACAAATTCATTATATTTAACAACTTTTGGAGAAAATCATTTATATTTCATAGTGATGTTTTCATAAATGCGAGAACTTAAAAGATTTTGCTCAGAATTTAATTTGATTTGATTTTAAATTGAGCACTTTGAGGCAACACAAGAGCTATTAGGGAAGGATCTTATAGTTTTTAACAATGGTCAAACAACAACGAGGAGAGTTGAAATGGAAAAACTACTCTTGATAGTTTCACACCACGTAAGTGGACGGACTGAGAGAACCGACTGGTTTAACGTAAATTAGCGTTTCTACATGGCGGCTCTTCAATGACACTAGGTTTTTAACTCGCGAATTGATTGAGGTCATGAGTTCGTGATCATGGCTACACAGCTACTACTCAGTCTTTAAGGTATCCGAATACGTTCGAACCATGATTTTGCAAAAGCGTTTAAATGGATACTATGTATGATATTTAGTGTCACTTAGATTAGAAAATGCATATAAAAATTGTTTTAAGAATAGTATTATAATAAAAATTATTTAAGTACAATATTTTGACAAAATTAACATGGAATGACCCTTTTTCAAAAATGTTCTCCTTTGTGAAAAATGCTTCTATTATACTAATATTTTGCTTGTATATAGCTCAAACTTCTGTACAGAGGCTCAACTAGAATTTTTGAAATATATAACTTACGAGTGGGTTTATCCATATTTTACGACAACAGAGAGAACAACAATTTTAAGAAAAAAAACGCCGATATTTTTTTCAATTGGTGGTAACTCTGAAAATGATATGAGTTTTTCAAATCTTAATTCAGACTCGCTGGAGAAGTCTTACTTTATATAAGCGAAGTATTATTATTTTAGAAGCATTTTATATAAAAGGAAGTATTTTGAAAAAATTATTGTAAGTTAATTTTTGCCAAAATATTACATTTAAATACTTTTTTTTTCAAAATGTCCTTAAAACAATTTTATACATGTATTCTAATCTAAGTGATACTAAATATCTTGAAAATTATCCATTTATGCGCTTTTTTAAAGTCACAGTTCCGAACGCAGTCTGATACCATAAGCATACTCTTTATTACTGAATTCGTTAATGCTTTTTTTTTCTGCCTAAATAATTTATTATTTTTTGTCAATGATGTTTTTATTGTTAATTGCTTCGTTGCTTGAATGTCCTGATACCAATAAAAAAGTTAACAATAAAGAAAAGAAGAATGCAAGAATGCAAGTGTATTAAAGGATTTACGGCCAAAAATCTTTGTTTGAAGATAAGCACTTTTACTTCAGAAACATCTACAGAATTCATTTTTTAATCAATAAATTTAAAAACCTTTTAACTAGAAATCTTTGATGGTTCTTTTGATCTAGAAAAACACTTTTGTCTTTATCGGCATTTTTTATCTCTCAAAAGGCAATGCTAAGACATCTTTCATCTTAAGATTGATGAGAAATCCAATTCACACCCGGTTTTAAAAGGCACTTGAATAATGACTGATTATTTGAAAAAAAATTGATCAAAGGAAAAGCGGGAAAGAATAAATATTACGACTGAGAAAAACATTTTACTTGAGTATAATTTACAAATACAACAATGAAAAAAAAAATTCAGCGATGTTCATCAGTTTTTCTAAGCAAAATGCCGATAACTTTCCGGTAAAAAAAGGTACAAATTTACAAAACCTGTGATATTCCTCCTCTAGGGAGAATATTCCTCGGAGTGTCAGCGTGAGCTAGAAGAGAGTAGGATTAACGGAAGAAGTAGAGGCATACATAATCTTTAATATATCTTTATTAAGATTTTCAAATTAAAGTTTTAACAAATTAAATTATAATAATTAATGTGAGAGAATCTACTATGGTAAAATACGCAACACACAATATATATAGATAATAACGACTTAACCTAACTCGGACCACTATCAATAACTGAATCGCCCCTAAATTCAATTCTAATACAATCACTGATTCTAATATTAAATAGTCAATCCTACCTTGTTGCAGTTTGAAGAATCAATCACTAATATCCTAAAGGCAATCTTGTGTTTACTTGCGTACACTGGTATACACCTGGTTCTCTATATCTTTATCACTTATAACTTCTAATCACCTCCCGTAACCGTATCCAAACTAGAACCACGAACTATATTAACATTCCTCTACTTGCCATCAACTGCCACAAATTGCCATCGCGTTTACTCTAAATTCAGATATTTAAAAGGTTCTTAATTTGCATCTTTCTTTACACTTCACTTTTGGATTTGGTTGGAAAAGAGTTGACATTAATTGGGCCTCAAAGAACCCAAAGAACATTTTAAAGAAAAAGACGCGTGAGACCGTCACAAACCAAGTTATTAAATTTGTAAAAAACAATTATATGAATTTGTTTCTTTGTACAAATTATTATAAATCAAGCTCACACGTATTCATTATTTAATTTTACACATGCATTTTAGATAAAAATTGAATACATAAAAGAAGGAAAAATGATATCATAAATGACAACTAGCCGGAAGAGGGAATTTTTAAACTAGGAAAAACTTAAGGAAGAAGTAAAAAAGAAGATTTAGTTTAATTTCTGATAACAAGTATTGAAACAATATATTATCATAAATAATACAATATTAATAAGAGCACAAAGCATTAACTGAAATTGTATTTAATACCGTTATTATTTAATATTTCCAAATTTGTCTTCTATTAAATTGATCATTTTTTGAATTAAATTCCTCTATTTTTCAACTTCTACTATTAGTTCACATTCTCCATATATATATATATATATATATATATATATATATATATATATATATATATGTATGTATATATATATATATATATATATATATATATACACTGCTGACAATTGCTAAGGACGGATAACACTATCATCCATAGCAACCACAAAAATGAAAGGAAGCAAATTGTGGAAAATTAGAATAAGTGCGGGATATTAGTAAGAAGAAGTATGAGTATGCAAATTTTTTTCCACGTCTGTTCATCACATGATAGCTATCATAAGAGCTTTAAAGGTTTTGACGCGTGTGGACAGTTGTTGTTTCAAGTCAAAGTTTTACAGGAATGATTTAATAGACGAACTTAAAAATTTTTGGCATGTCTTCTCCCGACGTCACATAGATGATTTTATGCGTGGCCGAATTATTGAAATATCGAAGAAGGGCGAAAAAAATCAGATGTTGCCAGGGTGTTCGACATCACTCACAGCGTTGTTTCACGGCTGTGGAAGTCAGTTAAAACTACTGGAATGTGTAGTAGATGGCACGGGGGAGGTCGTGTTAGAATTACGACACCTGCAGAAGACAAAATATATCGTTCTATCAGCAAAAAAGGAACAGGCGCACCACAGCTCAGCAGGTGGCAAGATCCTGAGGCAGCAGGTCTTGCTGCCTCAGGAAAGCAGATCTCCCGAAAAACTGTTGCCAGACGTTTGAGGGGAGGAGGACTATACGCACGCAGACCTGTTGTGTGTGTCCCATTGACCAGAAAGAACCGTACTGCTCGTTTACAATGGTGTCGTGAGCATCACAATTGAACTAAACAGGACTGGGCATGCGTACTATTCTCAGATGAAAGTAGGTTCAGTCTGTCATCGGATTGTAGACGCCAACTGATCTGGCGTGAGAGTGGTACTGCTTATCGTCCAGAAAATATCCAGGAAAAGGACCGATATCCGACATGCAGTATCATGGTGTGGGCCGGCATCATGATCAATGGCCGCACGCGCCTACATGTGGTTGCGAATGGGACTATGACGGGCCAACGATACATTGATGAAGTTCTACTTCCTCATGTTCGTCTTTTCCCTGGTGCTGTCGGTGATAAATTCGTTTTTATGGACGACAACGCAACATGTCATCGAACACTCGCTGTTCAGGATTGTCTAGACAGCGAGGGTATTCAACGTCTCGTATGGCCAGCACGTTCTCCAGATCTAAACCCCATTGAAATGTGTGGGATGCTTGGTGGAGGAAAGTTGCTGGTCGGAAACTATCCTCCGACAAACAAGAACACCCTCATCCGTGCACTCACAGAGGAATGGGATAAATTGCCTCAACAGGTGCTGGATAATGTTGTGCAAAGTATGGTACGACGTGTGGAATGCTGCATCACACTCCACGGTGGACATATCCCGTACTGATACCTTTCTTTAAGGTGCCTGCTGAATTTAGATGCATTGTTCCATTTCTCCGTACGCAGATCAGATGAACATTTTTTTTCTTTCAGATGTTTCACAGCTTTTGTACTTTCCAGAACAATAAATATTCTTTATTCTAATGTCTGAACAGTGTGGCAACTATATTTTTATCCTACAAGGCCTCATGTCTCGCTTAATGTTATGCTACATAGCAATTTGTGATCCGTCCTTAGCAGTTGTCCAGCAATGTATATATATTTATTTATTTATCTTGTTCAAATTTTCAATCGTTAATAATCGTTTATTCAACCACTGAATTTCAAATATATTTTTCAAACTTGTAATGAATTATATTTGATGTTTTATAGTTTTTTTGGAACGTTAATTCATTAATTTAAATTTTATTTTATAATTTAAAAAATTAATATACGTTATTTCCGGGGTCGTACAACAGATGCCATCCGTACGTGTTTCTAACGAATTCTTTCTTGGCTTCAAAATGCATTTTTTAAAACTTGGTGGATAGCACTTGATATTAATACAGTCTTTTTCAAATATTGATTCATTAATTAAGTTTAATTAAAAGAAAAAAATTTCTTTGTTGATTTTTAAAGAAATTAATATATTAATTATTTATATATATATATATATATATATATATATATATATATTACTTGTTATACTTAACATCGTAACAAATTATTTAATTCATGTATTTTAATTTAAATTATTTTAGTTAGTAGGGTTAACATGGCTCTAAAAAACAGGGATTATATTGCTAAGAACTAACAATTTCAAACCTTGGCTCAAAATGGACGAGTTTAACAAGTGATTAAATTATGCCACGCCGTCTCTTGACTTCTACACTGGGAAATTTGGAGTCATCAGTATCCAGTACTTATAGCTATATAGTGGTTATG
>BMAU01002148.1:0-20184 GCA_019973935.1 Trichonephila clavipes
AGAGGTCGTAAATAAAGTCCGATGGAGCCTGACACATCTAACTTGATATGTGGAGTAAGAACCCTCTTCTACTCCGCTTCACACTCTATTTTACTGATTACTGGGAAAAATTTCCGATAACGCTCTTACTTCAAATGTCGAAAAATCTGCTGCTGCACCTTGCCCAAGATAATTCCAAGTACATCAAACCAATTTTGTCCTCCGTCCCCCTGAGATGACCTCTTAAATGAGCACTAAGCCAAATTAGCCAGGTATCTTATAGAATGCTATGTTATTCATCAATGCGTTACTAAAATTCTACCATATTCTTTCCGTAAAAAGGCTAATATACGAAAAACACACAAATCTTTCCAAACACCGTAATTTTTTTTTTAAACACTTTTTTTTTCAATCTTTGTTTGGATTATGGATAATATTGTCTTTACACAAGGGAAAGAGAAGTATTGTGAGAAAATTTTCCATAAATATAAGGAAGTTTATTAAATATTTTATTAAAATTGTGAGTATTTTTTGAAAAAATCAGTGAAAAGAAAGTTTTCGACTTTTTTTTTTTTTTTTTAATGACTGGATTCTAAAGAAGAAAAAGATGAACATTTTTAGGGGTAGAATACTAATTCATTAACGCGAAAGGAAATTGAAATCATTTTCATAAAACTTATCGCTACTTGGACTATAACTTTTAAAAATTCTAAAAAATAGAAATCTCTTTATTTTTTGTAGAAAAATTATACCCCTATCGGTGGCGAAATATAAATGATCTTTCCGATTTTAGCGGAAGAGTATTTTTTGTCTGCGTTTGATAGCAAAGAATTGGGTGGCTTTTTTAAAAAACGTGGGGTGGAAAATCAGAACTTCATACATTCTACCTTATGTTCATTGCGTAACGTGGAACGAAAAGTTTCCCCTACCGTGCCAAAAGATGTTAACTGTAAACAAAAGGAAATAGAGAAATACTGAATGAAGTGATAAAAAGCATTAAATGGTAACTTAAAAAAAAGATGCGTGGATCCCGCGATAGGAAGCGAAACTTCTTTGGAGACGTTGGCCTTAACTGTAGGAATAGATGTAATTATATTAAAGAGGTGGGGAAACTTATTTCAATCAAATAAAATTCCGAGCTTCATTTATTGTAATAAAACAATATATTTTTATTAATTTCCTGCAACATCATTTTCCGTAGAAAGAACACAAAGGTTTGTGGTTACTGAAGTAGGATATGAAAATCGTCAATTGTAGTCGATGAAGAAAACTGCATCAACCATGGTTCCATCTTGTTGTTCCTTATCTAGCATAAATATATTCATTGTCAAATTCAGTGTCTTTTCAGAATTCAATGGTGCTTTTGCTTCTTCTGAAGCGAAATAACACTAAAGTAAATTGCTGGAAGGGCTCCTCAGCATGCTCATCAAATAGTAAGCTTCTTTGTACATTCTCTTCTTCAGGACCTATACGAAGGTAGTTCTTTTCATTCCATGCCAATGTCTGTTCGGCAGTAAGACTCTATTCAATAATATATTTTCACTGATTCATCTTGAGGAACTTGGTGGAAATTGAAAGTATCACAAATTACTTAACATCTACATTTTGTAGAGATGGAGTAGCTACTAAATATTGCAACGATGCTTTGATGGTTCATCTAGGTACCAAACCCATCAGATAACTGTCCTGTGAATTTTCGCCGTTTGATGTGAACATTGACATAGTAGTCATCATCATTTTTCGCATTGGCATTTGACCCATTGTACTGACGGATACTGGAACATGCTGTGTGAACATTTACTCAATATTCCAAGTTAACGGCGTGCATGTCTCAAACGCCTAATTTGCATAAAAGACATTCTCGTGGCGAAAATAGTCTTTTTCTGATGCCACATCAAAGTAAGGAAAATGTGCTGGAATTTCTAGGTATACAAAACCATTATATTTTCGAAAAATATGTTGCTCAGCTATATATACAGGCGTTCTCAAATAATCTCTAAACCACAATCTATCACAAATGGAACACCCATGACCGAATCTTTTTTGAAAATCCTTGTGAGCCTTTTTATGGAGAGAAATCATAGTTTTGTAAAGTAAGATACAATTTATTATTGGTTCATGCATCAGTTTCACCACGCACTACAATTTTAAGGGCTCTGTACTTGTTGATGGCACAGGGTACTTCACAAAGTCCGTATTAATCTGTGCTGCCATTAGAAGTCTAAGCATCTCCATCACGGTCATTCAACTCGGCATTAATTTACAATGCTTTTTCCGTGTTCGATATTCTCTCATACGCTCTGATGGAGATTTTGGCAGTCATACTTGAAAAATTTGTAATATTTCTCCTTTTGCGTGATTTTTTTCAAAAGAACTTGCTAGTAGTTTTCTTTCACGAAATTCTTTTCTTATTTTGTGCATTTATTTAGGTATACTGAAAAGAATTTAGTAACGAGATGCTTCATTTGGACCTTGGAGAAACGAATCTACTGGCACCTTGGCACTGGAGGATCGAAATTTTCACCCAGAAAATGTGGTTAAATTTATCTTATCTGGGCCCCGGGCCCAGAAGTACTTTCAATGCATAAACCAGCGGCAATGGTGAGTAGTACTTATTATAAAGTGCCGTTGGTAGTAAAGAGTTAAATGAAATACCAAATTCACACCCAAAAATATGTCAAATTTTTTGTAACAAAAAATATTTTTTTCAAATTTGATCTAAACTGCTCCCCGGGCGGTCCACATTGTCGGCCGTAGAACCCCTCCACCACACACATACAGGGTAGCTTATATAGGGACAATTAACTAGGAAGGTGAAAGAGGACTTCTGGGGCTTATTGTCGTATCTTTTTTCTTAGGAATTGAAACAGCTTTCGAACACTTGGTGACCAGGAATGCACATTTAGCTTTTTGTGGATGCTAAGGACCAAGCCTTTCTAATTTCGTTTATTTGCAGCGGGATTCTCATTCACTGTGCTGCCAAATTCTTGAAGTGATACGCCAATTTTTAAAAATCATAATTATAATCTGACGTAATATTATTTCCTAATTTTTAAAAAAATTGATTGAGTTCGTAAAGAATTTGTGATAAGGATATGTTTTACATGAATAATTTTGAATGAAGAGGAAGAACTAATTTCGCTCTCTGTATATACTAATAATCGAGGGTTTAATTTCAAAGCAGTCAATTAATCTATTTTCGATTAAAATTAGAGTCAATTACCCCACAATATCAAAAAGGTTCATAAATATTGTTAGTTTTCTACACTTTATATTTGTATGAATTTGGAAACAATACATCATAGAGATAATCTAATAAAATTCAGCATATTTATTAGATTCAAGGTATTATTTTGAGAAATTCGTGAACAATTTTGAATGATATATATGTATGGCTGTTCTTATTTTTGATCCAACTGCACTCTTCCAACTATCGGCCTATAACGCCCATCCCCCTTTTTACGAAGCAATCAAAGAAAATAGTATATATATCGTTCTTATATTTCAATCATTTGTTCTAGGTATTGTAACAAACTTTTGACATAACAGTTCTCTTCTAGAATCACAACGGTTTTACTTAATCAGGCAAGTCATTTCTTTGAAAAATAAGCAGTATTTAAACATGTAGTAAGTAAAAAAAATTATGCTTTTTCATTTTTAAAGCTGTCGTTTTTATACTTGCCGTATAACCAAGGCTATCTTGATTCTCGGGCTGCGACAGACAACCCCAAAAACTACCCACATGACCAAATTAGGAACGATTCTCCACGGATTTGACCATCACTTCACCATTTAAAAAGCTTGTCATATAGTGCTTTATCTTACCACGTGTATTTTTAATGAAATGTTGTGAATATAACGTAAGTAATACCATTGGATATGCACAGAAAGTAGGATATTTATATTATTGTATGACTTTATTCTTGAGTCATTATTGAATTTTTTTAGTTTTAAAGATAATTGAGCATAATAAACTGATGCATTTATGCCAATATCACTAATTTGTAAGAAGTTAAGATATTTTATTCGATATGAGAAATTAGTGTTTAAATATATATATATTTCGTAATCTATCAAATCCTTATCTTAAAAAGTTTTATTAATAACATATTCGAAAAACTCCGCACATTTTTATAGTAATGTCTCGTTATTGTTATGTACCCCAACTGTTCATCATATAAAATACATATCCTTTCATTTTCCCGGCTGACCATCTATTTCAAAGAGATAACATATTGATTAACATATTTCAGTGAATTGCTAAATATTCTTAATACGGTTATTGTTTTGAAGAAATCTGACTTATTAATTCTGTTCATCAGGTAATGCTATTCAATCTCAAGAAAAATATTTTGAAATTTGTAATATAGGAAAAATTTTGCAAGCTGAAAATAACTGCGCGTTAAAGGCGTGCTATCTTTAAAATATGAGTACTATTTCACTGAAAAATTTACTTTAATATTCAGGAGAGATATTTAATGTTAAAGTAGATATTAAAGACTTCACAACGAAGTATTAAATATTTCAAATAATTTAGAGAATATCTCAATAAAAAAGTATAAAATTTTAATGTACATTACGGGTTATGCGTGCATAATATAAAATTCGAATGCTCCTATTGCAAATGTATGTTTCTTTCAAATAAAGAGATCAATTTCGATATTAGTAGAAAGGAGGCCACATATTTGAGACTTTTGGATAGAAAGAGATTTAAAAATGCCCACGAATATTTATGAAAGTCATTTTCAACGCAATATTTAATTTGTGATATCGAAAACTTTCGAATCAAGATTTCTTACAGTTAATTGCGAAATATCCTGTTTGCAAGCACAACAGAAACGTATATGTAGTTACATGAGTTGTAAGAATAATGTCTCGCATTCGTTTCATTCTTGTGTGTAAAGTGTAACAAACCTGTGTATTTTCATATTTTAAAATCGTATTCCTTTACATTCGGGAATGAATGCTTAAATAATTATTCAAGCGCAATGAAGAAATTTTAACGGTGAAGGATAATCGAAAAGTAAGAAATTTAAAGGTCAATGTTGATTTTATATTTCACTGTTTTATTTCTTTAAATATTCAATCATTCGATTTGGTATATTATTATTCAATATGCATGTGTGTGTACTTTTCTTATACTTCACTTTTTATTCTATATAGATTTTATACATGGTTAATAGTTCACATAACTACTACTTAAAGAAATTTTTATTTATTTATACATTATTCGTTTAAATCATATTCATAAAGATTTTAGCATTCGAAACATGTTAAATGTAAAATATTATTTTTACCCTCATATTTATTTGAAAACGCATAAAAAATAATGTAAAAAGTGGTTTTGAATAATATCATTACAAATCTAAATGATTCAAAACTTGAAAGTAATCAATACATTGCCTCATTGATATATTTTCACGAAAAGTTTTTTTTTAATTTTTTGTCATATTTATAGGTAAAGTATTCTTTTCTAATGTATAATCTAGAATCTATTTTTGCTGTATTACTGTGGTATCTAAAACTGTTTGTGTCATTTCTATATATTTTTACATTCTTTATTTGTATATATTTTTGTATACATTTAACCTTTCTTATGATTCATTGATTGCAGCAAAATGTTGCTAAATTTACATGTTTTTTTTTATTTATATGCCTCTAATGTTTTACTTTTCCTATTTTTTTTGCAAGTAAATGTTTCCTTTATTTTATTTGAAATTGGAAAAAATTTATATTGAGTCAGTTTTTACTTAGATTTTTCTTACATTGTTATGAACCTTTCACGGGTGATATGTCCCCCTTTTTCCTGGAAAATATTTGGTATCCTTCTAACGTAATTAATACATAACTTTCATCTGAAAATATTCTAAATGAGAATTATAAAAAATATTCAATATAAATGTGGAAATATTAGTCTAGGACCTGAAAAGAAATAAATGTCATAAGCTTTATATTCCTGACAGCCACTGCGAGTAGCAAAACATTCCCACCTTCCGTGACGTCATCAAAACGTTGTCGGGGCCTGGTCCTTCAAGATGCCCTTGGTATAACGCGCACCCAAAAGTTTCGATCTAATTTTTTGTGTTAAAAGTGTGCGTTATACGCCGGATTTTACGGTACATAAATGACACAATTCCTTATTCAATAAAGTGTTTTCCTACGCGATATTGTTCATCAAAAATAATTAAAGAATTTGTTTGTTGGTTTAAAAAAGAATAAGTTAACCAATTGACATTTAATTATCAATATTACATGATTATAAACTCGTGGAAAGAAGTTTTATGTTTTGATGCAAGCTTCAATGTTTGATTTCTTTCTTTGCCAATAGATTAGAATATAGCAAAAAAATTTGTGTTTTAAACCTCAAAAAATTTACCGTCACATTTAAGTATCGCAGCATCTTTCAAATAGTCCAAAAACATATATTTTAAGTAACACAACACTTTATAAGAAAACATAAGGGAAACAGAAAACATTTTAATATAAGAACTGGTGAATTCCTGAATATATATATATATGTGAAATACGTTTTAACGTGAAAAACATTAGAAGAAACTAATACAACGGTCCCGACAAATGTATTTAAATGCATTTTTTCCCTCTCTTAATGCTAAAAGAAAATCGTTTAACACGAAAAGATTTCCCTTCTAAAAATGAATAACATATGGAAAACACCAGCCAAATTGGACTGTCCTATTGGATCATCAGAATACATTGAAGTAGAAGATGATAATGTGTGTAAAGCCCTAATTATGGCAGACAAAGTCATTCTGGAGTTGGATCTGAGCTCAAAACATATCATTAATGCAGATTCTGACAATATAAACGAAATGGATGATGCAGATCCTGCTCCCACATCATTCGAAATGGGGAAGAAGGTCATGAAAAATATGCACAATAATTTAAACGCAATTTTCCAATGGTGAAATGAATAACAAAATGGACTATATGAAACAATTTGATGCTAAAAGAACAATGCAAAGAAAAACATCAAATTATTTTCAAGAAACTCAATATATTTGCTTTCCAGAAAATTTCAAAATTTTGTATTAAATTTCTTCAAGTTCTTGCGAATGTTTTTGTTTCATAGATCTTTACTAAACATATGCATATCTTTGTAAATAAAATAAACAACAATAAACTTAAATTTGTTTATATATTTTTCCCCGTGATATCCTACAATACAAATAAATATTTCAATCTCTTCAGTTTCTTGTTAAGCAATTTTCACTGCATATATATTTAAAACTTTTCTTGCATGATGGAAATTTCCATCATGACATTGAGTGGACAAAAATTTACACACAAAAACAGATGTACTGTAAATAGTTTGTTGTTGACAAGCTTTTTCACCAATATTGCGAAAAAACGAACATAGCTGCCAAACTAAAAATCAAACGTCACAATCATTATAGAGCGTTAGAACTTATCATTCCATTGTCTTTTGTGGTTGAAAGAGACATGCGCGCGAGAGAGAGAGATTTCTTGAAACATTATTTTATACTTCATCTGAAATTTTTTTGGCTAATAAAAGTGATGAGTGGTAAAAAGATTTCTATTTTGTATTTCTTTGCTGTGCTGAACTTCATATGTAAATTTGCATGACAATGGATATATATCCCTCATACACATTTTTTAAATTACTTTTATAATATACATTTAAAATAAATTTTTCCTTCAATCTAGAGCAGGAATTCTCTCACCATGATTTATTTTTTAAAAAAGAAAAAAATTATGCAAAAATGGGTTAACAGAAGAAACATTTTGCATCATCACATTGAAATTACATCCACATATCTTAGATTTGTATTTAAAAACAATTTTTAGAAATAAGTAAATATCAATAAACTCACATTTGCAGAATTTATTTTAACACATATTCAAGTGATTTATGTGAATAAGTTTTAATAACTTACTTTTACTTTTCTTTAAATGCTATATGAGAATATTACACATAAATTACAGTATAATTCAAAAACATCACTATAATTTCACACATTAAAATATAGGAAACAAAGTCATTAATTTTTGTTCCTGTAATTACATTACTTTAAAAAACAATGATATTCTTTTGAAAAAGAAAAACATGTCTTTCTTACGATACTCTGAGTATACTATAAAATAAAATTAGACCAAAAAGATGTTTTGAAAAACCTATATGTAAGGCTTTCTTTCAGCTACAAAAGCATTAGTCATTATTAAAGGTATAACATAAGAAATGCTACATTTCTCAGCGGACATTTCTTATTGGTTTTAAAAGTAAGATGGCTAACAGAAATGTCTGCAGAGAAAGCAATGCAGTGTATTTCATGAACATGAAATTTTAATTCCTATGAATATATAAATATGCTCTATGTGACCAGTTTCAGAAAACACCTAATAGCACATTTTATAAAGTTTTTTTTTTTGTATGATTTTGTAAATGTCTTTTTAAATTAACAATTTGAGAAAAACTCTTGTAGCACACATCACAAAAATAAGGCTTTTCCTTTGCATGAATAAGTAAATGTGTTTTTAAATTACTAGCTTGAGAAAATCCCTTGTTGCACACTTCACAAACAAAAGGCTTTTCCTTTGTATGAGTAAATAAATGTGTTTTTAAATTACCAGCTTGAGAAAAACCCTTGTTGCACACTTCACAAACATAAGGCTTTTCATTTGTATGAATCCGTAGATGCATTTTTAAATTACAAGCTTCAGAAAATTCCTTGTTGCAAACTTCACAAACATAAGGCTTTTCCTTTGTATGAGTAAGTAAATGCGCTTTTAAATTACAAGCTATAGAAAATCCCTTGTTGCACATTTCACAAACATAAGGCTTTTCCTTGGTATGAGAACGTAAATGAACCTTTAAATCACGATTTTTAGAAAAATCCTTGTAGCATATTTCACAAATATTAGGCTTTTTCTTTGAATGAATAAGTAAATGTTTTTTTAAATTACTAGCTTGAGAAAAACCCTTGTTGCATACTTCACAAACATAAGGCTTTTCATTTGTATGAGTAAATAAATGTGTTTTTAAATGACCAGTTTGAGAAAATCCCTTGTTGCACATTTCACAAACATAAGGCTTTTCATTTGTATGAGTAAATAAATGTGTATTTAAATGACCAGCTTGAGAAAATCCCTTGTTGCACACTTCACAAACATAAGGCTTTTCATTTGTATGAGTAAATAAATGTGTCTTTAAATTACCAGCTTTAGAAAATCCCTTGTTGCACATTCCACAAACATAAGGCTTTTCCTTGGTATGAGAACGTAAATGTACCTTTAAATCACGATTTTTAGAAAAATCCTTGTAGCATATTTCACAAATATTAGGCTTTTTCTTTGAATGAATAAGTAAATGTGTTTTTAAATTACTAGCTTGAGAAAAACCCTTGTTGCACACTTCACAAACATAAGGCTTTTCATTTGTATGAGTAAATAAATGTGTTTTTAAATTACTAGCTTGAGAAAAACCCTTGTTGCACACTTCACAAACATAAGTCTTTTCTTTTGTATGAGTAAATAAATGTGTTTTAAAATTGGTCACTTCAGAAAATCCTTTGTTGTAGCTCACTTCACAGCCTGAGATAAGACTTTTCATTTGTATGAGTAATAAATGTCTCTTTTGTACCTACTGTAACTTTAGAAAACCCTTGCTTGCACACTTCACAAACATATATTTTCCTTTGTATGAGTACGTAAATGTTTTTTTTTGGGAAAATTGCGCTTATGAAAATCCCTTGTTGCACACTTCACAAACATAATGCTTTTCCTTGGTATAAATCTTAAATGCAAAGCTTTTAAACTATGTTTTTCAGAAAACTCTGTTGCATATTTCAGCAAACATAGGGCTCCTTTTAATATCAAGAACATGTAAATAGATGTGTCTTAGTTCTCTGAGTGAATGTCATTTTCTAACTTAAACAAAAGCTTTTTGATCAGATGTGACAACAAAAATCTTTAGATAAAAAAATCTGCCTACAATGAAGAGAAATGAGTTCCTATACTCTTTGTTCAAAATAGGTTTTTTTTTTATGTTAAAATCCTTCTGTAAAAGAAAAAGAAAATTATTCAATAATAATGGAACACGTAAAAAAACAGAATTTTATTCTTCATTATAAATTAATGAGTTAAAAATATTCAGCTTGTTATTACAGCTTAAAAACAATTAGAAAAGAAAATTTTTTCTCTAAATTTGAAGATAGTTGGTAAGCTTTTAAATATCATTCTATTAAATCGATGAAAATCTAATATAAATATAAATATTCCGTTATTCAAATATGTTTTATGTAATACTTTATCATGACAATACGATTAACCTGAGCAATATATAGGAAACTGAAGGAACATAATTTTCAAAATATGAATACTTTTTAGGAGAAGTCTAGTGTGTGTTACATACTGTGTTATAGTATTCAAAAAATGAAGCATATATAAATTGGAAGGAAAAGCAAAGCACTGCAAACCTTCTTTTGATGCCATATTAAATTTTTGAAATTACTTTTCAATAAATATCACCATTGTGTAGGAACAGATCATTTGAAAAGAAGGTGGTGTTCTGATAAATAATCCTTTTCTTAATTCCTAAAATTTATTTTAGCTCACACTCTCTAATGTATTTTTATCTTAGTGGAATTTTTCAATTTGTTAATAAATACAATTTTAAAGCACTCATCTGAGCTGGAAATTTTCTATACACTATTGTTTTAGGTAAATATGATGTTAATCTAATTATAATTAATTTTAAAATTCTGAAAACTAATTATTTAAAGATTTTAGATAGTGAGTCACTCCTTTTAGGAGCTTTTTTTCATATTTTTATGACTTGAGTCAAACTTTCTGTTAAATAGATTTTTTCCCTAACATTTTAAAGTGATTCAGTTGAGCTGAAATTTTATATACACATTGTTATGGATATAAATCATGATACTTTAATAATAATTAATTACCACTTAATGTTGTGATTTCCTGACGATACGTATAAACATATTTATACACGGTAAAGTAGTTGTAAAATTTTAAAAATTTGTAGATTCAAGAATTAATCCATCCTTTTTTTTTTTTTTTTTCATATTACATTTGTTTCCTCCTTGTAACCATGATCTAACATAGAGAGATATAATATTTATAATTAAAATATAAAAATCTGCTACTCTATATCAGTTACTTCCTCAAAAGGATCCATATTTACCCCTTTGGGTCTATGAATAGCCTCCAAAAAGGAATCCAACATCTTTTGGGGAAAAAATGGTGTCTAGAATCATTTTATTTTAACCAGTTCATAAATTTAATTTTAAATGAATGAGTTAATCCTGTTTACAGATGTTTTCTATTTATCTATGAAGTATTTAATATATTATAAATACATATTTATCTATCTGTATTGAATGACAAAGAGTAAAACAAATATTCGGTGAAAACACACCAAAGGATGTAAACAATCAGAAGAATCTGTTTAACCATTTAAATTCCGAACTTTACAATTAGTTATAAATATAGTAACTAAAAATGTCAAAAATTAATTATTGTAATGCCCCGTTGTAATATCAACTTCAAAGAACATCGACATTTCTGTTGTTTTTAAAACAGTTTTCCTTTCTTCCATACCACAATCAGAAGATAAAAATAATAAAACCTGAATAGGATATATTGTTTATTTCACCACAATATTTTTGTTATGTTGTTCAAAACAATATTTCGCCTTCTTAAAATTTTTTCTAAAGTGAGTAAATTTTGACGTTTTTTCATGAATGCAACATTCAATCTCTCTGTGCCTTATTTCTGCTGTGATTAATCATGCCTTAAGTCCTCAAAGAGTGGAAGATTTATCTTATAAAACCACGTGATTTAAAATATTGATTCACCCACAACTTTTTCTCATTACGATTTTTAAAATTTGATTTTAAAAATCAGTATTTTGAAAATAAATACATGAAATTTCTTTCCATTGTGTCAAACCTTTTATTCATATTGAAAGAAGATCGAAACCTTGCTACAATAGTAAATGCACAAGCAAAGCATGTGATTAGCAATATATATACACTAATCATCCACAGATATAATTTAGTTGTTAAAAATCTGAACGGTAGATTGAAAGAATCTCTTCAATTAGTCAACAAAAAGTAACAAACTGAATCTAAAGATGTATTGAACACATGGCTATTATGTACAAATGTGAAAGAAAAATTATGTTTTTAATCATTAAATAATTCACACTAAAAGTTCACTGCCTCTAAAAGGCTTTATTTTATCGCCCAAAGTTTTTATTTTATTTTTTTGTTCTTAGACAACTGATAGTTTTTGGTGGATGTTAAAGATCGATATTTCTTCGAGAAAAAATTTCACCCCTCACAAAACTAGATTTTACCAATTGAACAGATTTATTTAGTATCAAATTTAATGGATTAATAGACTGATTCGCAGAGGATAACCTAAATTTGATTGTCGCTCGATGGAGTGTCATTTCCTTACCATTTCTTGCCAGAAATTAAGCTAAAAGAGTATAACATTGGAAGTCATGAATTTCTTCCCAGTGTATCAATTTGTCACAGACAATTTACATAGAACATGACATTTCAAACTACATTAACTATTTAAATGCCCTGATTGAGGCTCTTGATTGAGAATGTTTTGACATGGTAATATTATGAAAGACCCTTAATCTTATAAGGCGATTATGAAAAACAAAATTGTCATTTTACAAGAGGAATTTATCGAATGGGATTCTACCGACGATCTTAAATTACAGCATAGAAATGGATAATATCAGCAATTTTTAGCTATAAAAGACATACTGTCTTTATCCCAATGATAAAGTGTGATAAAGCTTTTAATTGTTCTTCTTGTGAAAAGCAATTTCAGAATGTTGTGAACCCCAAAGAAAAAAAAAATGGGCTGACACTACAAAAACAAAAGTGCGATTTAGGGGTTGAACGTAACATAATCGATGTTAAATGTGAAAAAAATTGTTACAATGCATCAGATTCTTTCATTAAAATGTCACTAAATAGTACAAAATGGTGAAAACTTTATACAAAAAGAATACATAGAATAGATCTACTTTGTACAAAAAAGTATATGAAGAAATTTTCAAAACTGTTGTGTTTTTATTTTCTACAAAGCCTTTAATAACCCACAAAAGATAAAATTAATTGTAAACAAAGTGATATGTAAATAAAAGTTTAAGTCATTTCCCATTTAGGTTAACAAACAAAGAAATTATTTTAGTTCCTTTATTAAATAGTTGTAATTAATATAAATAATATATACATGTGATAGAATCAATAATATTAAGTGACAAAATAGTAAAAAACAAACACATTCAGGAAAATGGGCCATCCCAGGTGGGAATAAAACCCAAGATCTTTAAATTAAGTCCAATGCACTATCCATTCCGCTACAGGGGATACAACGAAATATTTTTCCTTTCATATACGCAAAGTTGGACTATTATTCTTGTTTATTATTATACGTTCAATTTATTCTTAACTCATTGAATCAATATTTGAAAACTGTATTAAACATCAAGTGTCATTAATCATGTTAAAAAAAAATGCTGAACTTGAATGAATGAATGGAAACTATTTTATTTGTGGTTGAAAATTTGAACAAGATATACATTAAATAAATATATACAAGGAGATTGTGAACTACCCTTAAAATACGTGCATATACTGTGGACCTATATATATATACCTCCCTCAAAGCTGCATTTTAATTTTTTAGGTATAGTCGCTGTATAACATGCACCTTTTACGAAAAAACTAAAATGTACATCTGCAAATTTCTCCTGCTTCAAATAGCTTATTCAACGAGTCAAAGCCCATTTCTGCAGACTCCCTGCTCTGAAAAAAAAAAAATAGTATACTTCCCTAGAATTAAGTATACCCTTAAAACGCAAGAAGGGTCTAAATTACAATTCATGGTTCGATTTTTCCCCACACTTTCTATAAACATTAACACCCCTTTCCCTTTATGTGATGTGTACGGGCAGACGTTGATTAGACCCTTGATATAAATTAGAACAATTCTGGAGACTTATTACGCTTGCTGTCTGTGTATATCTCAATACTATGAATAATATTGAATACGCCTCAAACAGCGAGCAGTAAAGATGGGTCCTGGTAAACGAATGAAACACAGTACGGGTTTCAAGATCAAAGTGATTCAATTTGTTCAAGAAAATGGAAAATCGTTCTGCAGCAAGGATGTTTGATATTGGTGAAAACTCCCATAAAAGGGGAGTAAAGAAAAAGTGTAAATGACAATAAATTAACAATGCCTAAGAAGAAATGTGCTTTACGTAAAAGAGTAACGAAGTTGCCTATTCTAGAAGAGATGTTACGAAATGCGTCTTGGAAAATCGCCAGAACGGATTACTTGAACCAGAAACAGTGTACATTTATTCGCCTTAAAAAGGCCAAAAAGAATGCAAATGAAAGTAAAAATTTTAAAAGCAACTTTCAGTTGGTTTAGCCGATTTATGGCACATAATAATTTAGTTCTGCGAGAAAAACAAAAGTTGCGCAAATGCTTCTTAAAGACATGGACTACAAATTGAAAAGTTTTTTCCAGAAGTATGTGTCATTTGGAGTTACGAAAACAAAAGAAATATTCACTGTCACATATTGGAAACATGGATGAAACTCCACTCAACGTTGGACATGATAGGAAATAAACTATAGATAATAAAGGAACACAAAAACGATTCACATAAAAACAACAGGACACGAGAAATTATTTTACAGTAGTGCCTCCCGCTTAGTGGACAGCACAAAAATCAAAACCCACGGTTATTTTTAAAAAGAAAAACAGTGCTAAAATCCAATTTTTGAAAGGCATTTTTATTCATGTAACCAAAAAGGGTGGATGAATGAAAAGGGTGTAAAATTGTGCATAAAATGTTTGGCAAAAGTGTCCAGGGGGCCTTACAGAATCACAAATCTATTAGTTTGGGATATGTTCAGATCCCATCTAAGAGATAATACGAAAGATTGAGGAGTGCAACACAGATATAGCAGTTATTCCTGGCATAATAACATCATTAGTTCGCCATTAGATGTGCACTCTCTGATGCCATTTAAAAACACAGTTTTTAAACATTTCATGAACCCCACACCCCCCCAGAAAACTATGGTATCAATGCTTGTCATGAAAGTGCTGTATTTAAAAAATATCAATCAACAGGGATCATTCAATGACACCTCCTCAAACATCTCTTTCAAGAGGTATAAATGGGATTTCTTGAATAATCTTTGCAACAGCAACAAATCTAATTTCGATCTCAGTGGTAAAATCACGAGGAAAAACAAAGACATCCTATGAAGATTGTTATATTACTGGTAATCGTTTGAAACCGTTTTACTGATGCAGAAATTGTGAGGAAATGTTTCTTAAATGCTTTGTAATAAAAACGTTTTTAGTGACAAAATATAAATATAACACACATAAAAAAGGCAAAACAGGAGTTATATTATTTTGATAAATTTTCCACATTTTAAATTGCCAATGTTATCTTGATTTAAAGCAATTCTTCCGTCCATTTATAATCATGTTGCGGACTTGCTTGAAATAACTAACATATGTATTCGGCGAGTGAAATAGCTGACATATGTATGCAGCCCACAGAAAAAAGGTTGAGTACCCTTGACATAAAGTAATATAAACGTATTACTCATCCAGATATATTATTAACACTATTTAAACATTCATTATAAAATTCGTGACACCACCACGAAACTGCTGAAATTGTAGAAGCGAATTATCAAAAATTGATAGTGCTAAAACATTTCCAGCACCATTGGTGTTGGAAATGTTTTAGCACTATCAATTTTTAAATAAAATAATAGAATTATGCCCATTTGGCCTTAAAAAAGGAAATAATGAGAAAAGAGTATAGTTTCATTTGAAATCATGGGTATCATGGAATAATAAATTAATAATTACAGGTCTACAATATTTTCATATATGTCTCGCAGCTCAACTTTCATTTAAAGTATCCGACTATTCCGGAACCGTGATTTTGCAAAAGTGCATGCAAAAATGGATAATTTTCATGATATTTAGTGTCACTTAGATTAGAATATATGTATAAATTTGTTTTAAGGACATTTAACAAAAGAATTTATTTAAATATAATATTTAGGCACAAAAAATTAACTTAGAATAATCTTTTTCCAAATGTTCTCACTTTTAGAAAATGATTCTATTATAATAATATTTTGCCTGTGCTCCTCTATAGCTCAGACTCTCTACAGAGGCTCAACTAGAATTTTGAAGTATCAACTTCAGAAGTGGGTTTATTCATATTTTGCGACAACAGAGGGGAGCAATTTTAAGAAAAAACGCCAATAATTATTTCGCGGTGGTAACTCTGAAAATAATGTGAATTTTTCAAATTCTAGTTGAGCCTCTGTAGAGATGTCTGACTTATATACAGGCAAAATATTATTATAATAGTAGCATTTTCACAAAAGGAGAGCATTTTGAAAGATTATTCTGAATTATTTTTTTTTTTAAAATATTATATTTAAATAAATTTTATTTGGTCGGTATCGTCCTCAAAACAATTTTATGCATTATCTTTATCTAAGTGACACTCCAAATATCATGAAAAGTATCCATTTATGCGCTTTAAAATCATGGTTTCCCTGATGTAGTTAGATACCCTAATTTCTGATCATACTTAGTAAATTAAAATTTTTAATCTGATTTTGCAGCTTCAACAGCATACTGGGAAATGCGAGTTGTCGTGGACCTTATTTCCTTAAAAAAACTTTCTCAGTGTTTAACAAGCAGGATTTGGTGTCTCCTTTCTTGAATTAAAGCTTTACCAACCAATGGGCGATAGCTCTAAAGGAGTCCTGTATCAAAAAATTCCTTCGGGCCCTTTTAAATATGGGACCCTGTTAGTGGTACTGTAGTTACACATATCGCCCCCTTTTTCCAATTTCGTACCATTATCTCTTACAAATCAGTAAATAAATTTTATTCTATAATCACATGTTACACAATTTAACTTACAAAAAAAAAAATACATTTTATTCTACAATCTTTATTGTAAACAAAAACTAATATTTAATCTTAAAGAAAACAAAGTCTTATTCTCTAAAATAATTTTCTACAAAAATTCTAACAATTTTTCCTTTACCATGGGTTTGTTAAAAATGTCCGAATATTTTTGGTACCTATATATTTAATTTGAAAAACCATTAGATATCAAATTCCTTAGAAAATGATAACGGCATACATAAGTGTTTTGTTCTATAATTTTCAAACGGTGACTTTGAAAACTTATAACTTAATATTATCAAAAAAACATATATATTTCACTTAATTCAAATTTAAACTTTTATTATTAATTACGTTCTTTAGCTTTCTAAATGAATTCTCATGGCTGCCTGTTAAATCGCTAACATACTCAGCTTTTCCATGGTCGACAGACTAACGGATTTTTGCTTGAAAGTTAGCCATGAAATTGGGTTTAGATCTATAAAAGTTATGAACCCTCCATGACACTTTCGATCACATCCTATTTGAAAGTCTGAGTCTGAGATAACATCTTAGTTTTAATGATTTTAACTTTTGAAAGTTCTAATTTATATTCTTGAAAGTGTATTTTAAATAACCTAATAATCTCAATAAGCAATTCCAATGTTTTATTCCCGGTTTGCTTGGAATTGAGATAATACATTTACTGCATACATAATATCGGGTCTTGTGCGTATAGCAATAAATGACAAAGATCCTATTAAATTTCTATAAGGAACTGTTAAAATTTCTTCGCTAGTTTTGGGTGAATCTAATTTGGAAAGAACTTGACCTTTTGATATAGGTAATGAACTTACGGGATATTTATATTTTTCGTAAATTTCACATAACCTTCGAATGTAAGATCTCTGATGTATAAACAGACTATTACCTAGTTCTTCAAATTCTATTCCTAATAATTTCTTTTGTTTTACCCATAATTTTTAAATTAAAATTTTTCTGCAATAATTGTAATACAAAAATTTACGTTTTCCATTTCTTTTCCAAATATAATCATGTCATCTACATAAAATAATAAAATTACATTATCTTCAGACATATATACACAATTAACCCACTCTATATAACTTCATAAACTAATATATACTACAATAATAACTAAACGTTTATTAAGGGATTAATTACAAGTTAATAATAAAAATATTTTTAATGCGAAATTTGAGCTTGATGTTTTTTGATAATTTCATTTATATTTGGTTGTAAAAATGACAATGATACTCTCATATCGTTTTCTACATTTAACAATCTTGATCTGTTTTTAGTTTTAATGTTGGCTAATGCTGAAAATCCGAATTCACACAAATAAGATGTGGAAAATTGTAATAATATGTTTAAAGCTTTTTTGGCTATCATTGGATAATCGCATCTGATGTTAATCCAAAATGAATTAATTGATTCTTCTGAATGTTTTAAAATTAAATCTCGATTATTGGAAAGCAAAATGAGTTCTTCCTCTTCATTCAAAGTTAAGTCAAATACAGACGTATACGTTATGAGAAATGGATTACGAACCCAATCAAATTTCTTAATATCTAATTTTGGGAAATAATGAATATTTCTCTTCTCTAATGTTGTCAAATGATCAACAACAATTAATTTAATAGTTTTATAATTGTCTTTAGGGACTGACTCAAACTTTTCTAAATTGCCTTCCTGAGCTTTATTTTTCCATAAAGTTATTTGTTTTTTGAATCCCACCAGCTTATCGGTTGAGTTTAAGATATTTTCATTAGACCCTTGCATACTTGAATTGATGTTGTTAAAAATAACAAAAAATGTTGATAAGTAAGCCAGTTTAGTACACCATATTTTATCTTCCAACAAATGAACACATTCATAATTTTTATTTTGTTCAAAAAATATTTTCATTTCGTCTTTTAATTTTAGCACACGAGATATAACTTTTCCTCTGGACAACCATCTTACTTCTGTATGGAGTAACAAGGATTCGTACTTGGCTTCCATAGCTTGGCATAATTTACTAAATAATCTACTTTTTAATGGTCTTGTTTTGATATAATTAACCATTTTAACACATTGTTCCAGAACTATTTTCAAATCTGATGGCAAAAATTTTGTAACAAGTGCTTCTCGATGCAAAAAACAATGGATAACTAATATATCCTCATTCAGTTCTTTTAACATGTGCTACAAATCCTTTTAGATGTCCAGTCATAGCTGGAGCACCATCTGTGCAAATGCCAATACATGACTTCCAAGAAACTTTAATTTCTTCTAAATATGAACTAATTACTTGAAAAATATGTTTACCAGTTGTAAAATCAGGTAACTCCCGATAACATAAAAATTGATTAATTATATCATTTTCATGAATAAATCCTAATCGAATGCAATTAACTGAGCATTTCCTGTAATATCTGTTGTTTCGTCGACTTGTAGAGCAAAATTCGAATTTGCAAGAGTTTTTGCAGTATTTTGCTCAATATTTTCTGACATATCTTTAATTCTGCGATGGATTGTATCATTTGAAAGTGGTATTTTGCAAATATCAATATCAGCTGATCCACCAATCATTGTTTTTACAATTTTGCGACATACAGGTAATATAATTTCTTCAGCCAAATTGTGAGGTTTTAAGTTAACAGCAATCAATTCAGCTATTTCGTAAGAAGCTACTTGAGCCTTTTCTGACACGCATACTTGTTTTCAAAAACTTTTACTTGCTTAATTTTTGATGTTAAAGACCTTTCAAAGTAGCTTTTATCTTTTGTTGAAAGCGAAGGATGATTAGTCACCAAGTGACGTTGGAGTTTGCTAGGAACCATAGCACTATTTGATAATCTAAAACCACATATCACACACTCGGGAACAACCATGTCATTTTCCATTGTAAAGGTAAATCCAAATTTCAAAAATCATCATTATTTTTCCGATGGACAACGTATTTTTTTGAGCAAGAAGTATTTTTACTTGTGCCGGGGTTGGCTCATTAACTTGGTCCCTAACGTTATCATTATCACTATTATCATCATTAAACTTTCTTCTTTTTAACCATTTATCCATTTTCAGAAGGATCTGCAAATAAATTAATGCAAAATATTACTACATGCAAATAAATTAATATTAAACCGAATCACATACATTTGCCAATTTTAACGAAAGAAAAGGTGCAGTAACTACTATGCAACACCTTGTGAATCCCAACTA
>BMAU01002149.1:0-24588 GCA_019973935.1 Trichonephila clavipes
AACGCTCTCTTTCTCCGAAGCTGAATTTACTTGCAGCACGGCTTCCGAAGATCTCTTTTTCTCCTGCGTTGCGGTCCGTCCGTAAAAATCCAAAATTTTCCTCCTCTCACGGGTCCTGAATGCTAACTTTTTATCCCAAAGCGCTGCCACCAAAACTCTAAGCTGTAACGTTTGAAAGAATAACGGTAGCGTATTCTTGGTGAATTAAAATAGAGAATTTATTTACGTCACAACTATTGAAAATTATTTACAAAATGATACATTAAAGTTATTAAAATTAATTAGATTGTTAGAGTCCACTATTTTGTGAGAGGAGGTTTCGTTGGTTACCGCTCCCGTGCAAGTTCAAAGCATCTCTCCTCTCATCTTCCGGTCGGGTCGCTAGATTCCTCGGGGGTCAAACAGGGGTTGCGCTGGATCGGAAATTGCACGTGTGGGCGTCGAATCTACAAAGAAACCGACACCAGATGTTGTTGTTGTCTTCGAGACGTGACGTTACACTGAACAACACAGTCAGAATGAAACTTTTCTCTCCGACGACAACGCACAAACTGAGATTTATTCTGCAAAATTTCAAATGTGCATTCATCACTGAAGCAGACTTGTCACAAATGAAACAAATAATAAATAAACATATTTGCTGTTCCTTCTGTAATAATAGAAAATGGTTAAAGACTTTGTGAATAAATTATAACATACCGATCTCCAGAAGTCCACATCTTTATCATGCCACTGTTTGGCCCAATTCAGACGCTTTGCTTTTATTGCAGGGGTTAATTTGGGCTTTAAATTTAATAATTTAATTTTCTTAGAACAGTGCGTTCAGAAGCATTCACATTAATACCTTGGAGTTGCGATTTTATCATTTTGTGGTAGCAAATCTATTTTCAAGGCAAATTTTATTTAAAGATCTTTTCTGACCATGGGGTGAAAATAGGCTTTCTGCCGCAATTTTTCTTTCTTTTGGGCTCCATTCTCCCCTGAGTCAAATTTCTTCTTTATGCGTCGTACACTAGCTTCACAAAACTTTCAACCTTCGTGATATTTCGCGGTTTGAAAACAATTTTGCATTCACAAGGGCCTTTTCTTCTGCTTTCTTACATAGTGAAAGATCGTCTTTTACCCATGCTGAAAGTGTACAAACTGATTATTTAAACGCCGCACACGAAATAAACAAATAAATGCGTAATATAAAACTGCTAAATTAACAAACAAAGCACATTAACCGACAGAAACACGTCCGCAACTGAAGCATGCGCGAACGCGACTCGAGCAGGTTTAGACTTGTTTACGTTCGTGTGAGAATTTATTAACTTTGTGTTGTATGTGTAAAAAATAAATGCAAATACAAAATATATAATAAATTTCCTCATTAAAAATCCATTGGATCTATTTTTAAATGTGAAAGTATTGCATATAAACTTATATAAAACAATTAATTATTAAAAAACAGGAGTGCGTCTAATAATTTGGCCAGGGACTGTATATATATATATATATATATATATATATATATATATATATATATATATATATATATTATATATATATATATATATATATTTACTGAAATTTCTATTTAAGTGAAAAGGTTTATAAACTTGTTCTCATTTTTTTTTAATTTGGAGGATTTTTTTGTGAAAAATTTATTTAATTTTTACCTTAGTTTTTCTTCAATAATTCACTTGAATTGAATTATGTATGGATTGTTGATTTTTACAAGCAAGTTTTGTTTATTTTGAAGACATGTTTTATAAAAAAAAGAAAGAATATTTTTTTATTTAAATAAAAAAGCGTAATTATTATACAGACAAAATTTGAAGCTTTTATATTTAACAATTTCTGAGAAACAGGATTTTAAAATGGTTCAATTTAACATTGTCGGTATAGGGGGTACCGACTACTTTTAAAACTGTGGGACCAATTCTTGCAGATTGTCACACTAACTGAGCGGTCATCAGGGTTTACTAAATAGTTGTAAATATGACCTAATTCAGGGCCCTGTTGCTGTTTTTGAATTAAATTTTCTCTTGATATTAACAGAAGAGACCTACTAATTGCTCATGATATTTTCGAATCAGCTATGCTTTCAACGGGGTTTCTTGACAACACATCTGCTACCACATTTTGAGAACCTGGGTGACGTTCACATTCTACGTTGAACTCTGCTAGTTTAAGTGCCCACTTTAGCATTCTACTCGACAGGTTTTTCCTGTTTGTTAATTTAGTTAGAGCAGCTTGGTAAGTTATGACTTTTAACGGCAGAGACCCAAATTACGCGCGGTATTTGTTTAACGCCCAAATAACAGCTAAACACTCCCGTTCCATAACATTGTAGTTCCTTTCAGCTTTATTTAGAGTTCTGGGTGTGAATGCAATGGATCGTCGGTGCTGTGTGAGAACTGCACCCACTCTAACTGCGCTCGCATCTGTAAACAACTCAAATGAAATACTAAAATCCGGTAATTTTAAAACCGGTGCCTTTGTGGCTGATTGTTTTAATTTTTCGAAAGCAGTTTGCGCTTCCTTCGACCAAATGAATTTAACCGGTTTCCTTTTTAACTGATACAGGGGCTCACATAGATCCGCATAATTTTTAATAAATATTTGATGCCATCCAATCGTTACCAAAAATTTTGATATTTCTCGAGTATTTTTCAGAAGTTTCATCTCCTTGATCGCTTTTACTTTTAATTCATCAGTTCGAAACCCCTAATTAACTTCTTATATGTGATTTCTATGGTTCTTTTTTTCAAATGAGGTTCACCAGATACCAGGCACAATAAAGTCACTAATTCTGTAGTGGCTAAGGATTTATTACTTTAAAGACAGCCACACACGCACAAAACAACATGAAAAGAACTAACTATGATGCATTTAGTTTTAATTTGTTAACACCTTTTTGTTTCGATGCTCACCGAAGTCACCGCCATTCCCACTCGTTCCGCCATGTTGTCTCTCTCCTGTACTCTGTCTTTCCTCCTCTGGCTGATTTCGATGGCAGCGCTACCTATAAAGTTTTTAAATGCCAGGCTTATCTTATACGCTCTACCAACGGAAGCACATGCATCATATTCAATGACCAGGTGCTAAAAGAAAGAGGTTAGTCACACACTTACGAAAGAGTCCTACTTTTGAAACATATGTAAATCTTAGTTGAAGAGAGTGCACTATCAAATTTAATAACACGTGAGGTATGACTGAAAAAGAGCCAGTTGTTGTTGTTCTCGTGTCCATGAATAAATGCAGAAGATATCACTAAATTCAGTCGAAAGTCTTGATCACTGCCTCTGCTATTCTGGGAGCATCAGGGCTGTACAGGAGTTCCCGCAAAGAGTCCCTCAGAGGGACCATTCCCATTTTTAGTAACTTTGTTGCGACGGTTGGGCATTCCAAGATGTGATTGGGCGTCAGGTGAAGATCTGGGCAGTGTTTGCATTGAACATATGATCTTGTCTTGTCTGGGTGAATCTTCAGGCCCTCAAGGTGTTCAGTTCTCAATCTGGCAATTGTGGATGTTATAATTCGGGGACAGTGAAATTCCGTAACTAGGGGTTTTTTAAAAGTGTGATTCATAATTCTATGTTTGGCTACTGCATTAGCATCATCAAGTGTGATGGTGGTGCACTTTTGTTCGATGTCTAGCTTCTTTTGCGAGGCTATCTGCACATTCATTACCCTCAATGTTGACATGTGCGGGTATCCATTGCAGGATATAGGATTTTCTTTTGTTGTGCAGCTGTTCTAGAAGGGTAATAATATCACAGGAGATGTTAGTCTCTCCGTTTCTTATGGCTTCTATAGCTGATTTAGAATCTGAGAAGATTACTAATCCTTCTGTAGAATCAATAACATGTGGGTTTTGTTGATATAATATAAGGGTCCCTCAAATTGCCACGAGAAAAGAACCAGTAATACACACATATATTGAAAAATAGGCAATAAAATAAGGTCATATAATCATGAATATAGTAAGATTGATATTTTCACACGTATTCAATAACACAAGAGGCATGGCTTGAAAAAACGTTAATGCATCTATGAAAATTCACAAAAACTAATTAATCATATCTTAGAAAAGAATTAAGATTTTCACATTAATTTAATAACACATGAGGCATGGCTTTTTAAAAAATATCATTAATATACATATGAAAATTCACCAAATCTAAACACGCATAGTTTAGAAAAGAATTAAAATTTATGATACAATCAATGCCCCTTTAACTTTTCCTCACTCTCTATATTCAGTAGTAAATAAACCAAACTATCTTACTATGAATATAGAGTGTCTCAAATAACATTCTAATTTCAAAACGCAAAAATTATGCTTAATTAATCAAGGTGGGTCTTATATTTTTAAAGATAAATGTTTTGTACTTCTTTAGCATAAAATTTGCAAATTTATACCTTGGATGCTAAATTTAGCCCCTATGATGGACCAAAATTAAATTCACCAAAATATTATTACTACAATAATAATACAAATTTCTGCTGCATAAAAAATTATCTCAATTTCTCGAAATTTGTAATCCTAAAGATTTTCATAAATCACAGCAATTAAAGAAAAAATAAAAATACCTGCGTTCATATCACTTTCACAAAATAAATCAAAATAATGATAAAAGAAAATCAACCTTTTAGCCAAAATAAAAAATCATCAGTAATCTAAAAACATATTTGACGTATCTGATACTTCAAAAAAATTATATACTCATAAATACAAGTTCTACTTGGCAGACATAATATTTAATAGTATTCAAAAAGAAAAATAAGTTATTACGCTTTTTTCTAATAAAAAAATACACAGCACAGTTGCAAAGAAAATACAGATTATGACCTTGAACAATCGTTCTCACTTTTATTTATTTTTTGCGTACTTAGCAATGGTTAAATCCTATTTTTATAAATGAGTCATAGTTGAATCTGATACAAGTACAAAAACAGAGAGACATGAATATATATATATACTAGCTGGTGTACCCATTCTTCGCACGGGTGAACTGAAATATTAAACAACACAGATTGAAGGAAAAAGAAGTTTTTAATGAGTTAATTTTACACGAATTTTAAATGAAACAAAAAAAGCTTTTTGCGTGTCTCAGCTAAACAAAACAAAAAAAAAAGAGAGAGAAATAAAACATCTTTGTTAAATTTTAAGTATGTAGATCTAATAGCTGATAAAAGGGATTTTTTTTTATTTATAACTCAAAGTAACACTCTTAAGGGTCGATTTTTAAAAATACATCCCTAAGCTGATCTCTGCTCAGCGAAAGTAACACATTGTTAAAAGTTTTGTGTAATGAACGCTTAAAATAGTGTAAATGATTTATATCTGAAATTGTAATACATTAATATTATTTTCTGTTGTATTTATTTTATGTTAAAATTGTAATATTCGCAAGCAACGCCGTTTCTTAAATTATAATGGCGATTCAATGAAAAACATAGCGTAATGTTAACGACAGAGTCAAGTTGGCAAATACCTAGCTACTTTCGTAGCTCGAGCTTTATTAGAGCTTTGTAAGACCCGTCGTGTAGGGGAAAGTCCCTTTAATATTTTATTCAACCGCATTATGATTTACTGCAGTTTTTTTCATACAATATTTTTTTTGGATCACTACATTCTTAAATTAAGGGATATACATAAACAAAATACTCCACTTTAGAAAATTTAATCCGTTAGAGATAGCAAATTAATTAAAGATATTCCACTGTAAAATTAATTATATACACCGTTCACATAAAATAAGTAGTAAAATCATTTTCCAAGGTCTTCACTAACATACAAAAACATAAGACACTTACATTTTAACATAAACTATTTTTTTTCGGGACAAAAAAAATCTTTGCAGTCCGCTGAAAACGCAATATCTGCTACAAAACTATTCGCCTTCCCCGTAAAATACTCATCATAGAACCCGTGCTGCCATATATCTTGGAAGAGTGGATTTCAAAGAATATTCCTGCTAAATATTGGTAGAATATTCCTGGTGAGTTGGTGTGGTGTGGTAGTTAGGAGGGAGGGTGCCAGTTCAGGTGTCGTCCCCGTCACTTGACCATGGTTCAAAATTACGTGGTCCGTTGCCAAAAGCCCTCGTGTAGCTGAACAGTGCGATGTTAATATTCACTCACTCACTCACTGCAAAAAAAAACAACAACAGCAGAGTAGTTATAATTATTTTTATACTTAAAAATGCATTATCTGTCTATTCAATTAAAATTATAGCGTTATAATTAACTACTAACCACAAACAAATTTCGAAAATTTGTCCAAATCATGTAGTATGAAAGAGAAAGTTTATTTAATTAAGTTCCAGAAGTGATAAAATTATTTGTTTTGAAAAAAGATCAATTTCTTACTACCAAATGTGCATAATAAAATCATAAAAAAACCCCATTCAAATAGAGAGATTTATAACAACCTCTCCCTTCAAAACTTAGTTTTATTCTGTAATAAAAAAAATTAGGCATTATGCTGATCACAGGAATTAATTATAAGCGAGCGCCCTGCGTAATCAAAACAAAAAGGGTTTCTTCACAGACAAAAGATAGATATATGCTGTCGTGGGCTTTTTTGCAGCGCACGCAAGAATTGCTTGCAAATGTCTTTGCAGATTACTGTAAAGTTTCATTAAAATCCATTCAGTTGTTTTTGCGTGAAAGACGGCCAAACATGATCACAAACTTTCGCATTTATAATGTATATGTAGATGTAAATAATTTGCTATGTGTTACTATAACTGAGTTGTTTATTTGGATTTATTAATTTCAATTTCCATTACTCAAATTATTTCTGCTTGATTATGTTTTGAGTTCTCATAGTTGCAAAATTGTAAAATTGATTTCAAGTCCAATTTTTATTAAATAATTAATAAAAACCAACAAGTATATAGATTTTCAAATCCGTAATAACTTTTAAGCGCAATGATCTATGAAACACTAATCACTTAAAACGACTAAAAAATTTTAAAAATTGGGCATTTTATCAGTTTGAAAAACTTAAATTCTTAATTTTTTAAGTAGTGAAATAAATAGGTATAAAACTGACTTTTTGCTTTGAAAATCAACTTAATATATTTTGATAAAGCATTAAAAAATTATTTTTACTGTTACTGTATCCAAACATTTGTTTTTTTGAAAAAGGGTACTATTTAGTTTTAAAAACAAAGAGACTTATGCCGATTTATAAAACCAAAACAACTCAATTACTGGAAATTTTTTGTTAGGTCTGGTTGTACATTTTTTCTTGTTTTGAAAATTCTTATTTTTCAATTCTGCGGCTGAAATATATTCAAGTACTTTTATAACCTGAATAATTAGTAGAATGTCTAACTCAACAATTTTTTGATTTTTTGTTTTAAATTCACATATTTTTAAATAGTGTTATTCTTGATTTAAATTGTGTATAAAAATATTTATTTTGTCTACATCAGATAAATTTTTAATTTAATTGTGAATGAATATTTTATGCGACTATTCATTTATATATATGTATTGTATTCCTTCAATCTAATTTCCATTTCATTCCGCTGTAAAAATAAAACTCATTTCATCAATGCATAAATATTTATTAATCAGTAACTTTCATATTTTTTTAACTCTTTAATACGAGATAAAATATGGTTCAAATAAGTAAACTTTTTTACATGTATTTTGGAATCTTCTATTTATAGATAAATCATATGTAAGTCAAGAAGAAGAAATATATATTTAAAACTGAGGATAATTAAATTGCATTTCTGAAAATTACTGCACCTTTTCTGATGAAACATTCCCTTAATACTGTATAATTTTAAATACTTCGATCAACATGTAAATGGCTCTTTATATGAAGAAAAAAAAACATTGAATGTGGTATTAAAAATGTAATGTACATTTTTAGTACAGTTCATACTCGCATTAATTTTATTTTGTGATCCAAGTGTCGCATATCCGTGCTTGTTTATTGCGTGTTATTTTCAGAAAAATCACACTTTTTTGCATTAGACAAATTATGCATTTTACAAATTAAGTAAGTAATATAAGTAATTTTTTTAACTTAATAGTGAAATATTATTTTCTTTTATTATCTTAAGTCATTTCTAAAAGAATTTCGAAACACTCTTAAGGGATAATTAGTAAGTAAATCAGACAGTCAAAGATGGCTAATGTTATTTTTTTAGAATAATTTCAAACATCTTCAAATGCTTCATAATTTTGTAAAGAATTTATATGCAACATATTGTAAAAATAAAATTCATTTTCGTCAAAAAACTGATCGACAATTAAATAACATATTCAATGCTACTCTAAAAAATAAGAATCAAATTATAAACTAATCGCTGATAATGTAGCTATTAAAAAAATAAATTAGCCCATTCACATTTCTTTTACGGATGTTTAAAAAGCTGCTAAATTTGAATAGTTGCCATTTCTTTTAATCTTTTGGAATAAACATATAATTAAATGATAAATTTCAATGTTATTACATAAAATCATATTTTGTATTTTATAGCAATGAGTTACATTAAAGCATAAATGAGTAAATAGCAATGCAATCATAATATTTTTAAAAAAATACGTATAAAACAAAATAATTTATAACTTATCTGACAAGTTGTTCTGATTTGAACAGATGGCTTGCACTTCACTCTCTTCTTCATTTCTGCTTTTACATGGCGTTGAATAAAAAAATAATCATTCACTAAGCAATCAGGCTCAGTAAATGATATGTTGCTCACGAAATTATCGTCGAATAGTTTTAATCCTTTCGACATATTCACAGCAACACTACAATTTCCAGTGGCACTGGAAAATTTCCAACTATAATACAATATTTTGTGCAAGTTGATTTTTTTTCAAAGGAAGCGGTTTTGAACCTATACTGTTAGCCATTCTTGTGAAAAAATATAAATTAAAGAATTACAAAATTAATTAATAAATAAAATAACTAAGAGCTATATCGAAGTGTATCAAGAAATACAAATAAATATCCAGCTAACACTAACCAGATAATACTAACGAAGCAAACGAATACCTAATTAGATAAATTAGAATAAAACAAAAATTATATAAAAGAGTTGTTAAAAATATTTCCTAACAAACATATAAACTAGAATAATGCAAAAAACGCAAAGATATAATATATTTCTAATTAGATAAAATTAAGACACAAAAATGTCATCAAAAAACTAAAACTATAGGAAAACTAACGTTATGAATAAACACGAGTGGATATTGCAGACGGAATCACGTGACTACTTACTTGGCGTCTACCTGTCGTGCAGATAATCCATTCAGAGATAAATAATGACATTTGATTTAATCCAGCAATATTTCTGGTGGAATAAGAAATGGTTCAATACTTTCTTACCTGACTTGTTGTTACTTAACTCGATTTGGAAACGCCATCTCTTGCTGCACCTGGAAGTAGTTACTTATTTCTTAATAATTGAATTGGTCTGAAAAGAAATAGTATCTGACAGCACAATAGACGACAACACACGAACGAGTTTGAACATGAACGGTTTATTTACGTTAAGGAATACTACAATGGAATGCGCAGAGCACCATCTGTGGACTGTATAAAATTAACAATTTCAATAACATAAATATCTGAACTGATGTTCAAAAGAAATACATTTATCTAATTGTTCATAATGTTTCTGATGTGAAACCCAATAAATATCTGAACTGGTGTTCAGTAGAAATAATATATATCTAATATTTTAGAATGTTTCTGATAAAACACAAATAATACTTCTAAACTCTTGGAATAGATGATATCATTAATTAATTCTCAATTTAAATCAAAATAAAAATGTTTACTATGACAGAAACCTAAATATTCTTCAAAGTGACCATTTAAGGATTGTAATGAATCACACCGAATAATGTGATTTTTCTGACAGAAAACTAAAATATTTCTCGTGGTAATCATTTAATGATTATAATGACTCACCCGAACAATGTTTTCCATTTCAGGGACTCTATAATGAATCAACGTACGAATTTAAGTTAGACTGTAACTTATTATATCATTTATTCAAAACGAAAATCCAACTAATGATAATGCACTCTGTTTACATTTTCATTCAAACAAAAATAACTTTAATTTGTGAGTGTGGATTCATCCCTCTTACCTGGTATTTCGATGAAATCTTCATCCTACCGACTGCGCCATTTAACTTATTAATTGTGGTTTCTATGGTTCTTTGTTTTAAATGAATTTTCACCAGATACCAGGCACATTAAAGTCACTAATTCTTTACTGGCTAAAGATTTATTACTTTAAAGACAGCCACACACAACACAAAACAATATAAAAAGAAACTAACTATGATACATTTAATTTTAATTTATTAACAATATTTTAATTCGATGCTCGCCGAAGTCACCGCCATTCCCACTTATTCCGTCATGTTGTCTCTCTCCTGTACTCTGTCTCTACTTGTTCATCTCTTTTTGGTAACTGTTTGATCTGTGAATCCGGAATAACTAAAAATATTTTATCAAAATCAAATGTAATTTTTGAAGACTTCATAAAATCGATCCCCAAGATGCATTGATATTGCATCTGGTCTAAAATGATGCAGTTCCCAGTTTTTGTGAATTCCCTTATCCTGATTTGTAATTTTATCATACGCAAATTTCTCCACCTGGCACCCTGTGCAGTCACAACCTCGGTAGTTGACTTTTTTTCGCAGCCTGTATGAAAAATATTTATTGTAAGACTCTTCAGAAATAAACGATTTCTCGGCACCAGTATGTATTCGAAAGTGCCATAATAAGTGTCTAATTTAACAATATGGGCTCATACGGTAGATCAGCGGAGCTCATTTTTAAGGCAGATATACGAAGGCGACATTTCGTCATGATTTTACGAGGAGGGTTTACTTCAACTAGCGATCGATTACCCCCTTCATATCAATCGCTTAAAAGTGTAAATTTCTATTATTTCCTGTGGTCCAATTATTACTCGAACCCCCTATTTACAAACTCATTCTGACTGCTGCGATTATCGAACTCATGATCATTTTTATCAATACAGCTCCTGTTCTTGTTTTATCATTCAGCCTAATACCTACACCTACATCTCGCCAGTTCTCATTTCTACGTCTGTTTGGAAATCTGCTACGGGCATCCCAATCTTCTCTTCCGATATTATTGATCGCGGGGGGGGACCCTAGATTTCTCAACTCAATTACCTATTTCGTGACCATTTGGAAAAGATGAGTTCTAGTGGTTGGATTTCTGATTTCAATATACTCCATGATCTGGGGCTCGAGGGGTGGAGCTCAATGAGTGTCTTTCTTCAGATTTATTTAGTTTAAATATTTTGTGAATTTTTTAGAGGTCATAAATAAAGTCCGATGGAGCCTGACATCTAACTTGATATGTGGAGTAGAACCTTGCTTCTATGTCACATTTCTTATTACTGGGAAAAAATTTCCGTTAACGCCTGCTTCAATTGTGCAAAATCTGTTGCTTCCACCTTGCCCAAGAACATCAAACCAATTTTGTTCCCGTCCCCTGAGATGACCTTTTAAATGACCTAAGATGACCTTCCAAGCCAAGTTAGCCAGTATCTTATAGAATATGTTATTCTCAATGCCTTCTAAAAATTCTACCATATTGTCGTAAAAAGGCTAATTGACGAAAAACACACAAATCTTTCAAAAACCGTAATTTTTTAACACTTTTTTTCAATCTTTGTACGGATTACGGATAATATTGTCCTACACACGGAAAAAAGTATTGTGAGAAAATTTTTATAAACAAGGAAGTTATTAAATATTTAATTAAAATTGTGAGTATTTTTTGAAAAAACGTAAAAAAAAGTTTACGACTTTTTTTTAATGACTGATTCTAAAAGAGGAAAAGATGAACATTTTTAGGGTAGAATACCAATTCATTAACGCGAAAGGAAATTGAAATCATTTTCATAAAAACTTATCGCGGCTGACTAATTTTAAAAAAATCTAAAAAATAGAAATCTCATTATTTTGTAGAAAAATTATACCCTATCGGTGGCGAAATAAATGATCCTTCCGATTTTGTAATGATCTTTTTTCTGCGTTTGATAGCAAAAATTAGATGGCTTTTTTAAAAACGTGGCGAAATCAGAACTTCATACATTCCTACCTTACGTTCATTGCGTGACGTGGAACGAAAAGTTTACCCTACCGTGCCAAAAGAAGTTAACTTTAAATAAAAGGAAATAGAAAATATTCCATGAAGTAATAAAAAGCATTAAATGCTAACTTTAAAAAAAAGATGCGTGGATCGTCACGCGATAGAAGTGAAACTTTTTTGGAGACGTTGGCCTTAAATGTAGGATTAGATGTAATTATATTAAAGTGCTGGGGAAACTTATTTCAATCAAATAAAATTCGAGCTTCATTTATTGTAAGAAAATAATATATTTTTATTAATTTCCTGCAACATCATTTTCCAAGAAAGACACAAAAGGTTTGTGGTAACTGAAGTAGGATATGAAAATCCTCGATCATAGTCGATCAAGAAAACTGCATCAATCCTGGTTCCGTATCTTGTTGTTCCTTATCTAGCATAAATATATTCATTGTCAAATTCAGTGTCTTTTTCAAGAATTGAATGAGTGCTTTTGCTTCTTCTGAAGCAAAATTAACATTAAAGTAAATTGCTGGAAGAGAGCTCCTCAGCATGTTCATCAAATAGTAAGCTTCTTTGTACATTCTCTTCTCCAGGAGCTATACGAAGATAGTTTTTCATTCCATGCCAATGTCTGTTGCTCAGCAGTAAGACTCTATTCAATAATTATATTTTCACTGATTTCATCTTGAGGAACTTGGTGGAAATTGAAGAAATTGTCATAGATTATAACATCCTACATTCTGGAGAATGGAGTAGCTACTAAATATTGCAACCATGCTTTGATGGTTCTTCTAGGGACCAAACCCATCAGATAACTTGTCCTGTGAATTTTTCGCCGTTTGATGTGAACATTGACATAGTAGTCATCATCATTTTGTGGCATTCATTTGACCATTGTACTGACGGATACTGAAACATGTATTGAACATTTACCCCAATATTCCAAGCTAACAGCGTACATGTCTCAAACGCCTAATTTGCATAAAAGGTATTCGTGGCGAAAATAGTATTTCTGATACCACATCCAAAGTAGGAAAATGTGTTAGAATTTCTAGGTATACAAAACCATTATATTTTCGAAAAATATGTTGCTCAGCTATATATATACTGGCGTTCTCAAATGATCTCTAAACCACAATCTATCACAAATAGAACACCCATGACCGAATCTTTTGAAAATCCTTGTGAGCCTTTTTATGGAAATCATAGTTTTTGTAAAGTAAGATACAATTTATTATTGGTTCACATGCATCAGTTCCACCACGTACTACAATTGTTAAGGGCTCTGTACTTGTTGATGGCACAGGGTCCTTCACAAAGTCCATATTAATCTGTGCTGCCATTAGAAGTCTCAATAGCATATGCATCATCGATTATTCAACTCGGCATTATTTTACAATGCTTTTTCCGTGTTCGATATTCTCTCATACGCTCTGATGGTGATTTGGCAGTCATACTTGATAAATTTGTAATATTTTTCTTCTTTTTTTGTGTGATTTTTTCAAAGAACTTGCTAGTAGTTTTCCTTTCTCGAAATTCTTTTCTTATTTGGGCATTTTATTTAGGCTTACTGAAAAGAATTTAGTAACGATTAAGCTCATTTTGGACCCTGGGCGCAGATCTACTGGCACCTTGGCACTGGAGGATCGAAATTTGCAACCAGAAAATGTGGTTAAATTTATCTTATCTGGGCCCCAGGCCCAAGTACTGAATGCATAAACCAGCAATGGTGAGTAGTACTTATTATAAGTGTCGTTGGTAGTAAAGGGTTACATGAAATGCCAAATTCACACACAAAAATATGTCAAATTTTTTGTAACAAAAAATATTTTTCAAATTTGATCTAACTTGCTCCCCGGGCAGGGGTCCAATTTGTCCGGCCGTAGAACCCCTCCACCACACGCATACGGGGTAGCTTATATAAGGAGAATTAACTGGAAAGGTGAAAGATGACTTCTGGGGCTTATTGTCGTATCTTTTCTTAGGATGGGAAACAGCTTTCGAACACTTGGTGACCAGGAATGCACATTTAGCCTTTTGGATGCTAAGGGCCAAGCCTTTCTAATTTCGTTTATTTACAGCAGGGATTCTCAATCACTGTATCGCCAAATTCTTGAAGTGATACGCCAATTTTTTTAAAAAAAAATCCTTAGTTATAATCTGACGTAATATTATTTCCCTAATTTAAGTATAAAAAATTTGATTGAGTTCGTAAAGCATTTCTGATAATGGAATGTCTGTACATGAATAATTTTGAAGAGAAAGAACTAATTTCGCCCTCTGTATATACTAATAATCGAGGTTTAATTTCAATATTGGCAATTAATTTATTTTCGATTAAAATTAAGAGACCAATTATCCACAATACCCAAAAAAGCTTCACAAATATTGTTACAGTTTTCTACACTTTATATTTGTATGAATTTGGAAACAACATAACATAGATATAATCTAATAAAATTCAGCATATTCATTAGATTCAAGTATTATTTTGATCGATTTGCACTCTTCCTACTACCGACCTATTCCGGCGTATAACGCGCACCTATACTTTCAAGCTTAACTTTTTAATTTTTAGGTATATTCACCGTATAACGCACACCCCCTTTTTTACGAAGAAATCCAAATAGTATATCTATCGTTCTTATATTTCGAAATCTTTTGTTCTAGGTATTGTAACAGACTTTTGACAGAACAGTTTTCATCTAGAATCACAACGGTTTTACTTAATCAGGCAAGTCATTTCTTTGAAGTAAACGGTATTTAAAAACATGTAGAAGTAAAAAAAAAATTATGCTCATTTTTTAGCTGTCGTTTTTATACTTGCCGTATAAACAAGGCTATCTTGATTCTCAGGCTGCTACAGACAATCCCCCCCCCAAAAAAAACTACTTACATGACCAAATTAGGAACGATTCTCCACGGATTTGACCATCACTTCACCATTAAAGCTTGTCATATAGTGCCTTATCTTACCACATGTTTTTTTTATGAAATGTAGTGAATATAACATAAGTAATATCATTGGATATAAACATAAAGTAGGATATTTTTATATTATTGTATGACTTTATTCTTGAGTCATTATTGAATTTATTTTAGTTTTAAAGATAATTGGGTATAATAAACTGATGCATTTATGCCAATATCACAAATTATTTGGAAATTAAGATATTTTATTCGATATGAGAAATTAGTGTTTAAATATATATATATTTTTAATATATCAAATCCTTATCTTAAAAAGTTTTATTAATAACATATTCGAAAACTCCGCACACTTTATAGTAATATCTCGTTATTGTTATGTACACCAACTGTTCATCAAATAAAATAAATATCCTTTCATTTTCCCGGCTGTCCATCCTGTTTGAAAGAGATAACATATTTCAGTGAATTGCTAAATAATCTTAATACATCTATTGTTTTTGAAGATAACTTTTAAGATTGTTTTTGTTTGTTTTTACTTATTAATTCTTTTTATCATGTTATGACTAGTCTATTTCAAGAAAACTATATTGAAATTTGTAACATAGGAAAAATTTTGTAAACTGAAAAATAACTGTGCTTTAAAAGCGAGCTATCTTTGCAATTGGATAAAATATTGTACTATTTCACTGAAAAACTTACTTTCAAATTATTCAGGAGAGATATTTAATGTTAAAGTAGATATAAAATAATTCACAACGAAGTATTAAATATTTCAAATAAATTAGAGAATATCTCAATAAAAGAGTATAAAATTTTAATATAAATTACGGGTTATGCGTGCATAATATAAAATTTGGATGCTCCGATTGTAAATGTATATTTCTTTCAAAAAAACAGATCAATTTCGATTCAGGAATGCAAGACAAAACATTTGAGACTTCTGGATAGAAGAGATTTGAAAATGCCCACGAATATTTCTATGAAAGTCATTTCAACGCAATATTTAATTTGTTGATATCGAAAACATTCGAATCAAGATTTCTTAAAGTTAATTGCGAATTATCCTGTTTGCAAGCACAACAGAAGCGTATTTGTAATTACATGAGTTGTGGAATGTCTCGCATTCGTTTCATTCACCTTGTGTGTAAAGTGTAACAAACCAGTGTATTTTCATATTTTAAAATCCTATTCCTTACATTAGGGAATGAATGCTTAAATAATTATTTAAAAAAAGCGCAATGAAGAAATTTTAACGGTGAAGGATAATCGAAAAGTAAAGAAATTTAAGGCCAATTAGATCAACGTTATTTTTATATTTCACTGTTTTATTTATTTAAATATTCAATTATCGATTGGTATATTATTCAATATGCATGTATGTATTTCCTTATACTTCACTTTTTTATTTTATATAGATTTTATGCACATGGTTAATAGTTCACATAACTACTACTTAAAGAAATTTTTTATTTATTTACGTTATTCGTTTAAATAATTTTCATGACGATTTTAGCATTCGAATCATGTTAAATGTAAAATATTTTTACATCATATTTATTTGAAACGCATAAAAAATAATGTAAAAATTGGTTTGAATAAAATCATTACAAATCTAAATGATTCAAAACTTGAAAGTAATCAATACCTTGCCTCATTGATATATTCTGTGAAAAGTTTTTTTTAATTTTTTGTCATATTTATAGGTAAAGTATTCTTTTCTAATGTATAATCTAGAATCTATTTTTGCTGTATTACTGTAGTATCTAAAACTGTTTGTGTCATTTCTATATATTTTTAGATTCTGTATTTGTATATATTTTTGCATACATTTAACCTTTATTATGATTCATTGATTGCAGCAAAATGTTGCTAAATTTACATGTTTTTTTTATTTATATGCCTCTAATGCTTTACTTTTCCTATTTTCTTTGCAAGTAAAAGTTTCCTTTATTTTATGTGATATTGGAAAAATTTTACATTGAGTAAGTTTTTACTTAGATGTTTCTTACAATGTTATGAACCTTTCACGAGTGATATTTCCCCCTTTTTCCTGGAAAATATTTGACATTCTTCTAAAGTAATTAATACATAACTTTCATCTGAAAATATTCTAAAGCCCTGTATTACCGCCAGAGAGAGTTGGGATTTGAACGAGTAAACGTTACTCGTCTCGCTGTCCAATCCTGGACTAAGTAATATATTTAATTTCTCCTTATTTCCTTTAAATGTTTAACCTGTATTGTGTCTAAATGTCTGTCCATTGTAACTGTGTTATTTTATGTCACTTAAACTATTTTAAATTACCCCAAGATCTTATCCATTATTTTGGTTTACCCAGTAATGACGTAAGAGAACCGTTACAAAATGAGAATTATAAAAAGTATTCAATATAAATGTGGAAATATTAGTCTACGACATGAAAAGAAATAAATGTTGTAAGCTTTATATTCGTGACAGAAACTGCGAGTAGCAAAACATTCCCTCCTTTCGTGGTCCCTTGGTATAACACGCATCCATAAATTTCGATCTTATTTTTTGTGTTACAAAAGCGCGTTATACGCCGGATTTTACGGTAGATAAATGACACAATTCCTTATTCAATAAACATTGTTTTCCTACGATATTGTTCATAAAAAATAATTAAATAATTTGTTTGTTGGTTTAAAAAAGAATAAGTTAACCAATTGACATTTAATTATCAGTATTACATGATTATAAACTCGTGGAAAAAAGTTTCATGTTTTGATGCAATCTTCAATGTTTGATTTCTTTCTTTGCCAATAGATTAGAATATAGCAAAAATATTTGTGTTTTAAACCTCTAAAAAATTTTCCGTCACATTTAAGTATCACTGCGTCTTTCACATAGTCCAAAGAAAACACTTTAATATAAGAACTAGTGAATTCCTGAACATATATATATATATAGTGAAATACGTTTTAACGCGAAAAAGATTAGAAGAAACAAATACAACGGTCCCGACAAACGTATTTTCATGCATTTTTTTCCTCTCTTAATGCTAAAAGAAAATCGTTTAACACGAAAAGATTTCCCTTCAAAGAATGATTAAAATATGAAAAACACCAGCCAAATTGGACTGTCCTCTTGGATCATCAGTAGAATACATTGAAGTAGAAGATGATAATGTGTCTATAGCCCTAATTATGGCAGACAAAGTCATTCTGGAGTTTGATCTGAGCTCAAAAAACATCATTCATGCAGATTCTGACAATGAAAACGAAATGGATGATGTAGATCCTGTTCCCAGATAATTCGAAACAGGGAAGAAGGTCATGAAAAATATGCACAATAATTTAAACGCAATTTTCCAATGGTGAAATGAATAACAAAATGGACTATATCAAACAATTTGATGCTAAAAGAACAATGCAAAGAAAAATATCAGATTATTTTCAAGAAACTCAATAAATATTTTGCTTTTCAGAAAATTTCAAAATTTTGTATTAAATTTCTTTAAGTTCTTGCGAATGTTTTTGTTTCATAGATCTTTACTAAACATATGCGTATCTTTGTAAATAAAATAAACAATAATTAACTTTACCCTCTGAGTGGATGACCCGCTAATTGAATTTCACTTCGAAAGCGGTCTACTTTTTCAAAGCTAGCGGTAGCGAAAATGTTTCAGATAAATTTCGCGAACTGCTTCGAAAACGCACCACAGTTTTATGCCTTCCCCTATTAAAACTGCGGGAGGTCTTCAAATGGTTTTGCAGGGGATGATTTTATTGCTTTTCGGTGTCTGTGTTGTTCGAAAGGGGAGGTTTCTCATTCACAGCTGTGGCCTAGGGCGAGGATTGTGAAATGGATATTTTCTCCACTTCACGGCCAACAGAAACTTTTCGCAATTTATTGCAAATATATATTTCATATATTTGAAAAACTTTCTCAATTTCTGATCTAAAAACTTCTTAGGTTTTAAGAAATTTTAATTTTCTGAGTTTTGATTTTAAATTCGGTTTCATTTTAAAGCATTTTTGCACTCCTAGATTGAATTAATTAAAAATATTTTTTAACACAATCCAATATTTCGTGTGAAATGGCTATTAACTGCAATTTTAATTTCTAAAATCATTTCTCTTTACTGATGTTTTTAAGTTTTTGAGTTTTCTTACATTTACTTAAATAAGATTGATTTAAAGACCAATATATTTTTTGACACATAGTTTATATAATGTAAAAGCTCTATACTTTGTCTTCATTAATTTTTTCCTTTTTAAAAATGCCATGACCAAAATGTACGCAGGGTACTGTAAGAAATAATACTTGAAAGGGATGGATTATGACTGAAAATGGTAAATCTAAAATGCAGCTTTTTCAGGTAATATTACAATTAGACTACAGAATATAAATGTTGCAGAATGAACTAAATATTTCCCTGATGTACCACCAACTACATTAGAATAAATCTATTGTAGTACTACACTGCAGTATTTTAAAGTCATGCAACAAAAACTTAAACTTGCTTAACTGCGACGATGGAGAACTGAGAAAAAAATATATATTATTTACAAACTTGGTGATTTCTGGATTACGTTTGTATAACTACTAATTTCTATACAAATATTTTGCTTTTAAAACTCTTGTAAATATATAAGGTTCTGATAAAAGTGAATAATTGATCAAATTAACAGTTGTTATCAATGTTATGTCTTAGAATATTTTGAATTAAAAAAGATATTTCTGTCATATTTATTTCAAGTAGAATTTTCATGTAGAGCATAAGTTGGATAGTAACAGATTAAAAAATTAAAGCTTTACAGCCATTGGAATTATTTTTACGCCTTTACAAATTTTAAATATGTTTTTCTCAGATTTTTAATTTTGAAGATGAGAGTGTTTTCTAATCCCTAAGGCGTTTTTCCTGTTCAAGATACAGTCTTGAAATATCTTGTAAATGTTCCCTTACATATGTTCTATAAAAGTTCATATGGATTTAGGTCTGAGAGCTCTAGTTATTTTTTAAAAATATCTTAATGTTAATATTTAAAAAAAATTGGGTTTTTTTCCAGGTTTAGCCATAAAAATAATTATTAAAATTCAACAAAGATATATATTTAAAATTTTATACTTTTTGTTTCCAATAATCTAAGAAATACACTGCTGGACAATTGCTAAGGACGGATAACACTATCATCCATAGCAATCACAAAATGAAAGGAAGCAAAATGTGGAAAATTAGAATAAGTGCGGGATATTAGTAAGAAGAAGTATGAGTATGCAAATTTTTTTCCACGTCTGTTCATCACGTGATAGCGTTCATAAGAGCTTTAAAGGTTTTGACGCGTGTGGACAGTTGCTGTTTCAAGTCAAAGTTTTACAGGAAAGATTTAATAGAAGGACTTAAAATTTTTGGCATGTCTTCCCAACATCACATAGATGATTTTATGCGTGGCCGAATTATTGGAAAGATCGAAAAAAGGGCGAAAAATAACAGATGTTGCTAGGGTGTTCGACATCGCTCACAGCGTTGTTTCTCGGCTGTGGAAGTCATTTAAAACTACTGGAATGTGTAGTAGACGGCACGGGGGAGGTCGTAGTAGAAGTACGACGCCTGCAGAAGACAGATATATCGTCCTATCAGCAAAAAGGAACAGGCGCACTACAGCTCAGCAGGTGGCAAATCAGTTTCTTGCTGCCTCAGGAAAGCAGATCTCCCGAAAAACTGCTGCCAGATGTTTGAGGGGAGGAGGACCATACGCACGCAGACCTGTTGTGTGTGTCCCATTGACCAGACAGCACAGTACTGCCCGTTTGCAATGGTGTCGTGAGCATCACAATTGGACTGAACAGGACTGGGCATGTGTACTATTCTCAGATGAGAGTAGGTTCAGTCTGTCATCGGATTGTAGACGCCAACTGATCTGGCGCGAGAAAGGTACTGCTTATCGTCCCGAAAATATCCAGGAAAAGGACCGATATCCGACATGCAATATCATGGTGTGGGCCGGCATCATGATCAATGGCCGCACGCACCTACATGTGGTTGCGAATGGGACTATGACGGGCCAACGATACATCGATGAAGTTCTACTTCCTCATGTTCGTCTTTTCCGTGCTGCTGTCGGTGATAAATTTGTTTTTATGGACGACAACGCAACATGTCATCGAACGCTCGCTGTTCAGGATTGTCTAGACAGCGAAGGTATTCAACGTCTCGTATGGCCAGCGCGTTCTCCAGATCTAAACCCGATTGAAAATGAGTGGGATGCTTTAGGGAGGCAAGTTGCTGGTCGAATTTATTATCCGACAAACAAGAACACCCTCATCCGTGCACTCACAGAGGAATGGGATAAATTGCCTCAACAGCTGCTGGATAATGTTGTGCAAAGTATGGTACGACGTGTGGAATGTTGCATCACACTCCACGGTGGACATATCCCGTACTGATACCTTTCTTTAAGGTGCCTGCTGACTTTTAGATGCATTGTTCCATTTCTCCGTACGCAGATCAAATGAACATTTTTTTTCTTTCAGATGTTTCACAGCTTTTGTACTTTCCAGAACAATAAATATTCTTTATTCTAATGTCTGAGCAGTGTGGCAACTATATTTTATCCTACTAGGCCTCATGTCTCGCTTAATGTTATGCTACATAGCAATTTGTGATCCGTCCTTAGCAATTGTCCAGCAGTGTATTAATCACTTGCAATAATTAAATATTTTTAATAATTTAACATTTTATAAAAGTTTTAAAAATTTCAAAACGGTTCAATGCTTTAAAATTGTGAAATAATGGCTTGTCAAACTAACCTATTATTTTCAGAATCAATATAATAGTATAATTCGAATATAAAACAAAAATTAATTTTACTGTGACAAACTGTTTACGACTTCTGCTCATACTGTAAAAAGAATGAAAGATAAATATATAACATAGTGGCAGTAAAAAATACATTCATAATATGTTAAAATCCTGTCCCGATACAAATTTCAATGCATTTTCCAAACTGTAGCTAAAAACAATTATATGTTTATTAGGCCAGAAATTATTTATATTTAGATATATTTTTCCTTATTAAGTACATAATGAATAATGGCAAGATAATTTGTAAAATCCTGAAAGATTTTAATGAAGAAAAAAGCCAGACATAATTTTAGATATTTAGAAATTTTATTATATAATACACAAATATGCATGTTTTAAAAGAAATAAGTTGGCTAAGAAAATGAAATTTACTAAAAATTTCCTGAATAAAAAGTAAATCAGATTTCATCCTCAGAAAAATATAATTGTAAGAAAAGGTTTTATTCAATTTAAAATTAATTACAAAAAACCTTTTATAAAAAATAATTTTAACAGGTATAAATAGAAAAAAATATCAAAGTATGAGAAAGACACATACATGTCGTTTACAGAAATGTCACAGTGATATTTTTCGAAACACGGCACTGCACACAGTCCAATATTACAGTCTTTACATTGAAAACGAGTTTCTTTTCGAATGCGTTTTAAATTATCTTTTATCTTAAGGTTGCATACCACTTATTTTCGCGATGTTTTTTTTTTCTGAACAGTCACTTTCTACATATGAAGGGAAGTGCCTTCCAATTAAGCGGACTACATTTTCAGAAATTTTAGGGGAAACCAAGTTTCGAGAAGTAGAATCACTACCTCCTTCTTCTATCAATCGTTCTATCAGTTTCATTCGAAAACCAATATGATTTAAAAAATCCGCCATTTTTTAAAGATAACGAAGGAATTCCACACAATTTGATTTAACAAATGTCGAAAAATTTTCTCGTAGTATTTTCGCTGTTGATTTCGGGTAACAGGATAGTAAGATAGACGCTGATCTGATCTATCAACACCCCCCATGCTGTTATTATAAAATACCACGGCTTTTGGTTTCAGCTTCACAGAATCCCCCTTCTTACTTTCACTTCCATTATGTCAGCGTTATGAAAAGTGCTAAGCATATGCAAGGGTTTTTTATCCTTCCACTTTAAAACACACATTTTATCCTTTTGGAAGGCTATAATCTCCCCTTTCTTCAGTGTAGAACTTTTTAATGAAACAGGTAAACCTTTTTGGTTTGGTCGTAAAGTTCCACAAATATCCGTTTTACTGTCAATCAGTAATAAGTAAGTTTATATTGCATTCTAAGTCAACACGGTGGCTACTGACGAGCGACTACGTATATAATTTTGAACCGCGGTTAAGTGACGAGGACGATACCTGAGCTGATAACTCCCCTTCCAAACTTCCACATCACACCAACGTGAGGACTTTTGACCTCGACGTGTTTAACGTGCATCAGCTCCTCTTCAACGCTAAACTTTTGTGGTACCAGGGCTCGAACACTGGACACGAGTTCATAACCATGACCATCAGGCTACCGTGGCCGCAAAGAAAATAGCAAGTTTGAAAGAAATGTAATGGAGAAGTATATTTGAAGAAATAACTTCAAAACTTAACAAAAAACCAAAATATCAAAATTTATTTTAGGAATAATAGTGAATATAACTTCGTACACCTAAAACCACTTTACGCAGTGTATTTTGAAAGTGAACGTTTCCCCTTTTAGAGAAACTTACTACAATTATGTCAAATTCTTTTCGTTTTGCTCTAAGGGGATCCCCGAAACAACGTAATTTTTTTGATACACAAAATTACTTATGGTTGAATCTAATACAATTCCTACAAAATGAATGAAAACCCTTTTTTACCATATAAATTGTGTTTGAATAGGAGATGGTTAGTTAGTAAGAACATTTAAAACGTGTCGGCAATCTATGGACCTGTGGCACGTGGTACAATTCTTAGTGGCACTCAGAATTACTCTACAAATTTGTCAATTCTTGAGTGGATAGAAGTTGATAATAGACCTTATTTGACAAACATCTTCTGAGAGTTATGGACATTTATGGAACTACAAAATAATCTGAAAGATAATTCTAAGGATAAATTTACAGCTATTTTGTAAATAATTGAATGTTATTGATAGGGGATTTAATTGTTGAAAAAAGAAAATTGCATGTACTCTGCTTTCCACTTATGATTCGGCATATCAAAGTAAAAAATCTTTCCTAATATGAAAAATATTTCGACTTCGCAAAGAAATTGTTTAACAACTGAATGCTCAGAATCGTGTCATGCATTATACCCCTGGTTTGGCGATATGAAAAAGTGGTGAAAGAGTTAATTCGCATTACAATTTTTATTTAACTGTAATGAAGAGAATAATTTATATTTCACTTTGTCTATTTCTTATTTAAATAAATATGTTGGGAAGCATACATTTTTATTTTTTTTATCTTTGTTGAAAAATAGTAACATTTTTATATTGTTTATTTTTATGTTAATAAATGTATTTTATTGATCCATAATTAATATAAAAAAACTGTAAATCTAAATTATTTACCTCTATTCTTTAAATCTGCAAATATTACCGTAAGAATCGAAGGTTTTCAATAATTTCCTACTATGTGGCACGCTGAATGATACTGACAGATTGGTTTGGCACGTCTTAGCTACACAGTTGCCGCCTCTGATTTAAAATGTTGTGGGTAAGATAACCA
>BMAU01002150.1:0-25180 GCA_019973935.1 Trichonephila clavipes
GAAATCTTCTTTTTAAGATTCTATACTTACGCTCAATAGTGTTCCTTGTTAATACATGTGATTTATTATACCTGAAACAAAATAAAAACTTGATGAACTGTCAAGAAATGTCACCAACATGTAGTTTTTGGTTTTGTCAAACTATATTAGCGAGTTATATGTTGAAGTGAAAACAAAGATGAAAGCATAAGCTGTCTACATTTATGCAGATATTAACATCAAAGCCTAAGCATTTAAAAGTTGTTTTAAAAAAATATTAGCTATGCTAAAGTTTTGTACTGTCATTGAAAAAGATGTGAATCTCTCTACTCACTTTTATTTATTTCAAAAGACAGATGTGAATTCTGTCATTTAGCTTGTTGTTCAGATTATAAACTAATTTCTCAGTGAAAACAAATTAATTTTTTCTGTGACCATTCATATAATTCATGGTGAAAACAGCTTCTATTTCCTTCAATTATTTCTGTATTTATCTAAATATCTTTTTATATATATTTATTATTCACACAATCCAAGGAAAAGATTGCTTTTTTAGTATATGACAATTAAGGAAAATTTTGCTTTTAAAATATTTTCTGGTTTTGCTTGGTACAATATGTTTGGTAATTCTATTTATGGAATAAGGCTTTAGAAACATCTATTAATTAACCAAAATACCTTTTTAGATACCTAACTTCAGATAGAGATCTTGATTCCCAAAAGGAGTCAATAAATATTTTTCACATGCATAGCCTGTATCTCCTTGCAGAAGAAAATCTTTATATAATTCATTTGTTTTTAATGAAAGACAGGATACACAGCTGTTGAAAACAGTGCTGTCATGAGCAAATCCTGGCCATTTTGCAACAACGTTCCGGGATCACAAGATCAGAATCCACAATTGTTTGGACATTCAGGGCAAAGTAGTTTTTCTGACAGCGAAACCTTTCTGCATCTTCACGACCTAGAGACACGATACGTACAAAGGTGCCATCCAAATCTCCAATAACTTTTGGAAATCCAGCGATACTGAAGAATTTCCTTGACACGTGAATAAAAAAATTTTGGCAATTTGAATGGCCTACTTGTGACGAATCTGTACGGAACCTTTCCACTAATCTTCTTAGGCGTCTTTTTGGGGAATATAAATTCGCGTTTATATTTCCAATCAACTCAAAAAGATGAACGGGATATTTAAATTAGATAAAGGTATTTAAGTCGAGCGTTGCGAGATAGCAAGTGAGATGATGGAAGGTTATTGAGCCAGCAACTTTAAACGTATTTTAGAAGATTCAAGGAGATTAGATTCGTCAAGACGTCGTGCTGCTAGACGTACCAGAAAGCTGATATAAGCCAGTGGTAAATATAATTTACGTACGCTTAAAATAAGCGTCAGTTTAAGCGGCTTAGTTAAAGTTAATGAAAGTTAAGAGTTCAGTACGTGTATTTCTCGGATCTCCTATTTCGGTAAACCTTACTTGAGCTTAAGCTTAGTTATTAATTAATTGCATTCTTAGTAATTTAATTTAATATAAAGGCAAATCCCTTTAAGTGACGTAACATAATATTATTATATGTTATCAGAGAGAGATTTTTGAGAAAATTATAATAATAAATAAATACTATTGTTATTCAAAATGGCTCTTTGTGGTTCTTTGCCTCAAATTAATCTTGGTGTTCAAGGTGAGACCCAGGGGGGTCACCACATACTAGTTTTGATTTTTATGATTTTAAACGAGTAAAATTACAGAATATATAATACACCACACCACACACCACTACACCACATAGAATGAAGTAACTGCTTACGCTTTTAACAAATAAAGATCAGAACACCCAAGGTAGAATATTAGCATTAAATAAATACCAAATGTGGAACATGTATAATCAAATCATTATTTGTATAAGTAATCAAATATTCCTTCTGATAATGCTGCCTTATAATTATTAATTATGAGAAATCTAGAAACCAAACTTAGCATCATATGTACATCAAGGAAATGTCTCTAGATAGAGCTACAAAACAAAGCACACATGTCTGGGTCACTAAATTAAAATTAGGAAATGTAAAACAAAAATCATCCTACACATTTATATCTCGTTCAGTCAATGTATTCTTGCTATTGGAATGTCAGCTACTAACTAATTCAAAATCTCATTTTGTTACAAGCTTATTTTTAGCTAACAGCCAAAATAAAGATAAGTATATGTATTCTCTTTTATGATAACAATTCATAACTTCAAAAAAAAATTCTACTAATTTGAAACAATTAATGATAGGAAAAATAAATAATTATGAGATTTACCTACCGTTTTGCACTCGTCTCTGTTGACTGGTAGGTGAATGAAATCAGGCAAGAGGGATGCTAGTGCTTCACTGAATCGGTGCACTACTCGACGTACAGTCGGCTGGCTGACATCGAACAAGTCAGCAATTGCTAACTGCATACATGCAACAGCGTAAAATCGCACAGCAATCAGAACTTGCTCCACTGGATTTAGGGCATTATTACATGGGGTTTTGCTCTCTAATTTATCTTCTATTAGCAGAGTCGATTCTGCGACACTTTTCTTTGTCAGTCGGAATCTTCTCTGAAACTCATAATCGTCAATTCCTCGAACAAATTACTTCTTTCAACTAATTTTTCTGACATTTCTGGTTTCCCTGTTTTTCTAAAAAATCTAATTCAGTAACAGTGGAAACTTTCTGAATGGTATTCATCGTAAACTAAAAATCTATCCTAACTCAAAACTACTTCAAAACTTGCACGAAAACGTAAACTTCGAAAAATCGCTTGCTGCGCATGTGTGATTAAAACTGACCCGGCTGTGACCCTGGGTCAGGATTTTTTAACTTGAACTGGACTTAAGTTATTAACTTGCGATGGTGAATACCGTTTTTGGCGAAACCAAGGCTTCCTTCCTCTAACCGGCGGTCAGGTTAGCGGTGAATATGGCCGTTACAGGAGCAAAAAACAAGTAATTTTGGATAGATCAAAATTTTAATATAATACTCAAATATACATGTTATTAAGCAAATGCATTTGAAAAAAATCAAAATTCCTTCTGAAATAAACGTAATTGAAAGAAAAATGTTTAATTTTCAAATGAGTGTAAAGATATGTTTATCTAAGGGGTATCCCCAAAGTGAGGCAATCCTCAAACTTAAAACTCAAACTCAGTGTCACAACAACCCATGAGGGCCAGGAACTACTATGCCCATCCCAATATACGTGACCATTGTGCGCTGAGGTGCATGAAGAAATGTTCCGATTTAATGGTGTCTGAAGAGAGACCTTCAGTGTTTAAGACCCCAAGCAAGCTTGGTACTCATTTATCGACCAATGCAGAGGGGATGAAAGGCAGAGTCACCCTTGCCCAGCCCGTTAACAGAACCCAGACATATGGTGTGGAAGCACGATACACTACCACTTGACCTTATTTGATGAAAAATAAAACTTAATGTTGGAATCTTATATAATTCCCTAATGAATGAGGGAGTCCAAACTTTTTATTTCATGTAAACTGTTTAGACGGAAATGGTTAAATATGAGCATTTCACAAGTTGAATAAATTAAAATTAGCCGTTATGGTTTACATAAATTTTTAAGAGCGCAAAGGTGTATTTTGGCTGCACGAATTAATTTTAAAAGGAATACGGTTACGAAAAAGTAGTACAAATCTATCTAAAGTAGGTGTTGGCGCATGCGCGCCAACGTCATGCACACAAGTGCAAATATGCTTCCTTGCCGCGCGGTGCTGGCAGTTGAGAACTTTCTGTGGAACGAGATAGACGAGAAAATTTCTCTTTAATACTCAGACGTGAGCATTAATATAAGACTCTATACTGAAGCTCACAATAAAAATTGCTTAAAATTTGCTGCGCTTGTAAATAGCATATATATGCTGTGTGATATATGTTGTGTGGTTAAATAAAAAAAAAAAAGTAAAAAAGAAATAAGCGTGGCTGTTCCGTCGATGAAACAAAAACAACAAACTAAAAATAAACATTCTGGTTCCGCTCGTGCCAGGAATGATCAGTAGACTATGGATATACAAAACACATTAAAAACTACCTTGGAAGGTAAAATTAACAGAATTGAAACGTTCATTGAAAGTGCCAACGAAGAAACCGATTCGGTTGAAATAAAAGTAAAGCTAAGAAGTCTGATTCAACTGCAAAAAAAACGTGGAGGAACTTCGCAACAACTATTACGCCATTCCGAATGTGAAAGATGCAGAATTAACTACCGTAGGCGAAGATCTCCATCTTCTTGAAGTCCGCCTTGAGTCATTAGAGGTAAGAATTGAAACTATTCTTAATTCCTCTAAGAAATCAAGTTCTGGGGCAGTAATGAAAACAAATGATAATTTCGAAATAAAAACTAAAATACCTCCTTTAGTTTTACCCGAGTTCTCGGGAAAATACGAAGAATTTAGTTCATTTAAATTCCAATTTGACGATCTGATCACAAATAACATACTACTGAGTGAATCTCAGAAGCTTTACTACCTCAGATCTTGTTTAACTCATGAAGTTAATTATTTATGCAGTAATTTTGATAATTTTGATTCCTTATATGAATTTTTAGAAAATAGATACGAAAATGAACGATTAATAATCAATATTCATATTCAAAATATTTTGAAGCTTGAAAAAATACAAAATGAAAATTTCACAGAAATTAGAAATATGATTGATTGCGTTCAAAAAAATTTACGAGCATTAAAAGTTCTTAAATATGAGCAAAATAAATTATCCGATGTTTTACTTATTAATATTCTAGTTGAAAAACTGGACAGAGAATCGAGAAGAAATTTTGAATTATCACGTAAATCCAAAACCGTTCCTACATTTCAAGAATTTATTGAATTCTTAGAACAACGTGAATCCGTTTTATTGTCTGTGTCTGTTGATAGAAATGCTAAAGTGAACCCAAATAAAATGTATGCCAACAATTCTAAGCCAAAAGCTTTTTCATAGTAAACGAAAATAAAAACAAAAATTGTATAGTGTAAGTCACAACATCCAATATAAAAATGTCCTACTTTTTTTAAATTTCAGTATTGACGAAAGACTAAAATTCATTCGCAAACACAAACTTTGTAATTTGTGTTTAAAATCTAACCATATTCAAATTAATTGCCTTTCCAAATATCGATGCAAATGCGGTGATTCACACAGTTATTTGATTTGTACTCAAAATTCCAATAAATCGAAAATAAAAATCCTTTAGCTAACGGAAATGAAAAAGAATATAGCGAAACAGTTAACAAGAATTCTAACTCCGAATAACCCGGCATCGGTGTTGAGTAATAACACATACGGCCCGATCAAATAAATAAAAAAAAATGTTCTGTTTTCAACAGCAGAAATATATGTTCGCAGAGCAAATAATCAAAAATAAAATTAAGAGCTATACTAGATTCCGCTAGCAATATTTGTGTTCTTACAGAAAGAATGAGTAATTGTTTAGGAATAAAAAAAAAAAAAAAAGGAAAAAATAAAGACACCAGTATCCGGTTTAAATGGATTATCACAGAACATAAAATGAAATTAAAAACAATTATTTCAAACGAAGACAGCAGTTTTGCTGAACCAGTAAATTTCTTGATTGTAGACAAAATAACTGAATTTACCCCCTCCTCAAGTTTAGATATTTCCAATGTGGAAATTCCAAAGTTTTTGACGTTAGCTGACAAATCATTTTATGAAGCAACGAAGTTCACGCTTTGATAAGCGCTGATATATTTTCTAAAGTTTTAAAACAGAATACGTATAAAGTAAATGAAGAGTTGTTTTCAAAGAAAGTGAGTTTGGGTGGATTGCGTGTGGTAAACTTGAAGAAAGACAAACTAATAAACAAGGACAGTGTTTTTAGTAAACAATGACTCTATTCAAGATACTTTAAAATAATTTTTTGATTTAGAGGGTTTGGGGATACGAGATGATCCAGTTCTTCATGAAAGGGATCAAGCTATAGAAATTTTTAAAGAAACTGTTGAATTCGAAAAAGGCCGTTATATCGTGCAACTTCCCTTTAGAAAATCCTATAATGAATTGTCTTATAATTATCCCCTAGCTAAACAACGTTTCCAAAATTTATGGAGAAGATTTGGTCATGATTCGGAATTATATCAGCAATACCGTAAAATCATTTGCGATTACACAGAACAGGGTATTATAGAAGAAGTTAAAACCGAAATTACAGATAACAAATTAAAAAGTCCTGTATATTATTTACCCCATCAGGCCATAAGAAAAGACGGTCGCTTAACAACAAAAACAAGAATTGTATTTGAAGCTGGAAGTCATCAAAATAATGAACTCTCATTAAATGATTGTTTATGGCCAGAAATTAATTTAAATCCCTATCTCTTAGACATATTAATTAATTTAAGATTAAATGCTATAGTCTTTTGTTCTGATATTAAACAAGCTTTCTTACAAATTTGCCTTGCTGACGAACACAAAGATGCCGTTCGATTTCTCTGGAGTGATGACGAACCGTGTGTTCATAAAAGGCCTAAACTACAGGTATACCGTTTTAACCGAGTAAATTTTGGTGTTAGTTCAAGTCCATTTCTTCTGGTAGCCACGATTAGGCATCATATTGAGAAATATAAACATGAACTCCTTGACACTGTAGAACTTTTAGATAGAAATCTCTACGTTGACGATCTTATTTCCGGTGGTAACGAATTTGAAGAAGCTCTTCAAACTTCACGATTTCTATTGGCTGGCGCATGTTGTGATTCTTCCGAAGTTGGCATATTGTGTGTCTTGAAAGGGAGGACCGAGTCGACACAAGAGTCGACTCGGTCCCCTTTTCGGTAAAATTTTTTTCACTCACTCTACTTGATGGGCTGTTTGATTTTTGCATTCAGCCTGCAACTTGTTAAAATGCTGCAGGTATCGCGCAAATCGGTAAGATTTCACCATGGTGCACTCGGAAATGTCACAGTCCTCGTGCACCTCATAGGGCAGGTGGTCAGGCAGGGTGTGGTCATTCAAATCCCGGAAATAGGGCAATATTTTCAGGTTGATGGTAAAAAGTCCAAGCTTTTAAAAAAATTTTCTCTGGTCCAAACCCTTGACGACGATGAGGCCTCTGTTTCCTTGGGCCATGTGACAAAACTTTCCCCTGACCCATAAAGATAGGTATTCGAGGGGTACAGATCCGGGCAGGTGGCTCTTCAAGCTGAGCCGTTCATTGATGTACCTGTTGGCTCGGCTGTCTTTGGAGGTCGCAAGGAGTTTCGAGTGATCCCCCGTGAGGCAAATCACTTCTGGATCTTTGCCATCCTCCGAAAAACTAGCAATCGACAGTTCGATAGGTACAGGTTGACCACCATGGTGAAACACATTGGCATGGGCGAAAAAGGCTAGATGAGACACGTTGTTGAGTGAGAATGTTTCTGGTGGTTGAGCACTCGCCTTTTATACTCTGCTGGGTCACGTAAATCGATTCCTATTGGCTGATGATTTCCAACCGTGAATCACCAGACATATATTGCCGATGAAAGAAATCTTTATCGCCAAGGTTCCACAATACAGATGAATCCAATCTTGCTGCATCAAACAGCGCCTTCAGCATGATTCAGCACAAGTTCTTAACCTTCCAATCTTCGTAGAATATTTGGCCCGAAAAAAGAGGGACCGAGTCAACTCTTGTGTCGACTCGATCCTCCTTTTTCCGGGCCAATGTTCATTTACTGTGTCAATACCGTAACTTTGTAGCTCCATTCAGCATGCAGCTTATTAAACTGCTGCAGGTATTCTGCAAATTGGTAAGATTTTAGCATAGTGCAGCACGAAATGTCCTCTTCCTATTGCACACTCTCATGCATGGGATTAGGGGGAAAGGTTCCATCGCAAATGTCTTTGAATTTCGGCAGCGTTTCCAGGGTCATGGCGAACAGTCCGAGCTCTTGAAAAATTTTTTGTGTCTCCACTCCTTTGACCACCTGTTGCCTCGGGCCAGCTGACTAAACTTGTCCCTCACGCAAAAGGGTAGGTATTCCACGGCCACACTCTTGGGTAACGGGTGGTGTACCAGACGAAGACGGGCATTCTCTTGGGAGTTGGATCGAAAATCTTTGGACTTGGAAGTTTGCCCGGCATGATTCACGGTGATGCAAATCACTTCGGGATCACTGCCGTCCCTGGGAATCGTGGCAATGGACAATTAGATGGGCACTGGCTTACCATCATGATGAAACACGTTGGCATGAGCAAAATAGGCTGGTTGACTCGAGAGAGACATGTAGCCTCAATTTGAGAAAAGCAGAATAATTCTAGCGGCTGGTTGCTCGCTTTATATATGCTCGAGGAGCGAGACGTCAGATGGCATCCCATTGGCCAAAGCCTTTTCATGCGAGCGCTGCACGTGTTTTTCCAAAGCCAGCTTCAAGGTTGGAGACCCAACATGCGCCAAGGGATGTTGTCGTCTCAATGCATTTACCAATCGTCCAACCACATCAACCATTTCACGTACACGTCTGCGACTCGAGTGCAGTCTATAAAATCCAAAATATACGCATCCGTAGTTTGAGATTGATAAGAATCCCAAACTCGGTGAGAGGGAGGACGACCCACTTGAAAGTATCTTAACTCGACTCCTTTGTCCCAGGTCAGATCCAAATGATTCGTAAACACAATCACCGTTTCTCCAAACGACCGAGGATTGTGGGCACCAAAGTTGGGTTCAAAAATGAGGGTATAAGGATAGTCTTGCTCGTAATACGTGACTCGATTTGGCCACCGACCCAGATTTCCAAACACAATAGTGGTGCGATGTCGACACTGGTCCAATAAATTTGTTACCGAGACCATTTTTTACATAATCTTGTCTCCAAGCTTGATATTTTGGACAAAAAAATGAGACTGATTTCAGGCAAAAATGAAATTTATTTACAAAAAAAATATTTACAATAAATATTTACATGCAAGGCAAACAATTGCCTATAGACAGAGCTAATAGTTTAATCACTTTAAACCCAATAGTTTTTCTCACTTTCTTTTTCAAAAGGGGCTTTCGCATGTTCATGGGTGTTTCTTGTTGCTTTATGGCCAACCCTGTTTCAAAATGATCCAAAACGAGATGAGATCATTACTCTCGTCAAACAGGGGAGGCACCGTGTCAAGCACCTGGGGTTCTTGGGTATGAGCCGGGGGAAGTCCTTGTTGCGAGTAGTCTCCAAATACGGAAGACATGATCTGATCTGTTGAAGAATCGTCCGTAAGGGTCGGCTCCAAAGTCTCGACCACAGGTGGATCTGGTAAAAGAGTCTGCACAGCTGGTGGATCTGGTAAAAAGTGCTGTACAGGTGGTGTCGTCGGCACAGGTGGTTGAAAGACTGGTATCTGCACAGTTGGATCTGGAATCTGCACAAGTGGTGTCGTCAGCTTAGGGGTCGAGTTGGATCTGGTAGAAGGATCTGAGGTGTAGTCAGCACAGGAGGCTCTGGAATACTCACGGAATGAGGGGTGGCCAAGGCATTGGAAGGTCGGGCAAGCAACACAGGAGCCACAGGTGGTCTGATGGCGGGTGTGATAAACACTCTGTTCCGTTTGGAGGAAGGCCCTGGCAGTTCTTCCTAAGGTCGTTTGTTTGTCTCTGCAGGTACATGAGCCGGGGTTGGAGGAGGTAGCTTGTAGGTCTTTTGATCGTACCGTTTCATTTTTCTAAAATCCCCCAGGTTAAATCCATTCTCCATGAGCTAGGGAGAATGGTTTCGGGGATAATGTCTAAACCAAACACAGTCTTTGAACCGTCAACAAGATGTAACGGGTTCCTGCCGGGATCGGGTACACCGTGTGGGGATCCAACACCATTCGATGATTGAGCATCTGGTCAAATGATTCAAAGCTCCTCCTAAACAAATTGGAATTGGCTCGACACCTGAGACTGGAAGAAGGAAATTCATAGATCAGCATGGGGACGTTGGTCGTTTGAATAAGGCGAATCTCGCCGGATTTTACCGTTCGGAAGCCGAAAGTAAAATCTTTTTTTCACAAAAAACATGTTGCTATAAATGTACACCATCCTCTTGTCGGTGTTTTGCAGGGGTCGATCGGGATTTCTCAAAAGTCCCTAGGAGATTTTCTCCCACAAGACATCGTCGGGCCTGAATTCGTTCACGTGCTTCGCCTCCATGATGGCACGCTTGAAATTATCCACCAGCGTCTTTTTTTGGTACCAATTGTCTTTACAAAACAAGACAAAAACGCGTTTCGTGTTGGGTTCCTGGTAAATTATGCAAGCACGAACTTGTCCCTGCCGAGATGCATATTCCAATGCGTCTGGTTTCTCGGGCAGCGTCACGGGCATCACAATCGTTGAAATGTGCTCGGGGAAGGCATCGATTTGGTCCATCATGCTGGAATGATGTGAAGCGTTGAGAAGAGTCTTTTTTATACTTTCAAAGAGGATGTAGGCGGAGATATCAGATCACGAGTGTTTGAACCAATCATGAGTGAAAAATGGGATTGATGGGTTGATGCATAATAGCACACATGCCTTGCACTGCAATCCAACGATGATATATGGTCTGATTACAAAACGGACATTGACCCAGCTCACGTCCATTTGAATTTAAAAGCATCACAGGGGTTCGCTTGAATTGACTTGAGGAGCTCCAACTCGCTTGGATTTCCTTAAATTTTTGTTTAGAATGTTGGTCGGTGATACAAATGGTAACGACATTGAGATAGTGTTAAAACTTAAACAGTTCGTTTGGACACTCCCGATCCATGGCATACGAGACGACTGCGTTGGTCAGCGTGAAACCATTGTTCCTAATACACAGCACGGCCAAACCTTGGTTGTGGAAAAAGACTTGGGCATTTTCCTGGGAAGTGGGCATTAATTGCTGTGCATAAGGGGGTCTAAACTCAGGTCTTCTATACATCCTGGGGTCTCGTGGTCTTCGTTCCTCATTCCTTCGTTCCTCGTTCCGTCTTTTCTTATATTTCGTCTTTCCCTGGATCGCGGAGAACGATGAATGACGGAATCAACCTTCTTGACAGGTGGATCAGGTGATTTAGAAACAATTGGTGGCTTAGAATCCACGGGATCTTTCAAAGGTGACTCGGGAACTGTAGATTGTTCCATGGGTTCTTTCAAAGGTGACACGCGAACGGTAGATTGTTCCATGGGTGGTGCCGAATCATAAATCACATCTTGAAATGGTTCATGGGATGGAGAAGCCTCTGGAGTTGGTGGTAAAGGGGAGATAAGTGTTGCTACACTGAACACATCAATAAAATCATCATAGTCTGGGGAATTCATTTTTGCAGGAATGGGTACCATGAGATGAGTGGGAGCTTTTTAAACTCTACCGTCAAAAAATATTTTAATGTAAAAAAATTTTTTTTTACTTGTTGAGGACAGTTTTAACTGTCCATTTACTTTTTCATTTCAAATATTTTCACACATAAAAAACACACAAAATATTTAGTCTCTTTATTTACAATTTTTTTGGTATTTATTAGTTTCCTCAACTTTTCTCATTTCCATGTTTTAACGACTCTATGCGTTTGAATGTTCAGCATGATTGATTGAACCAACCTCTAATTACCGTCTGAGGCTCCGTTTCCAAAATTTTACCCCATTTAATTCATTTCATGTCACAAAATGGTCCCCATTTGTTTTAAATCTCACCTAAAAAAATGTTATAACTCTCCACTTTCTACCCATTATTGTACCTGTTTAAAACACTATGAAAACGCTGTCAACAACTTATTGTGAAAAACTTAACATTGCTTTATACAGGGTGTCCAGAAAAGGACTCCCTGATTTCAAAATTAAATATCTCGAAAACAAAGATCGATAGAAGAATGGAGTAAGCGGTATGTTTATTGTGTGAAAGCTATAAGAATTTTATACAGCAGTTTGAAATAATACTAGTTACAAAAGCTGCAAAAAGGTGGCGCTGTAATCGCCCTACGTAATGCCTAGTATAAATAGTGATCCGAAGCCCAGAGCGATCAGTTCCACTATTGAAGCGTGAAAGGAGGTTAGCGTACCGAAGAAAGAGATTAAAACCATGTACTCCATTGAAAAACGCGTTTTTCTGGTGCTAGAGTACCACAGGTTACAAGAGAGTCCTACGGCAACAAGGCGCAGTTTTCAAGCACGATTTAATGTTCCAAAAGGACCCGATGCGAAAACAATTTGTAAGCTCTTCGCCAAATTTCAATGAACAGGCAGCGTAACTGATGATCTAGTGGGGAATGTTGGCCGCAAGCAAACTGCAGTTACGCCTCAAAATGTCGCCACAGTTTCTGGAATTATTCAGCAAAATCCAATGTCATCCATCCGTAGAACTGCATCTGAGGCTTGTTTGAAGCGTTCCAGCACGCAGAAAATACTGAGAAAGAGCCTACACATGTTTCCATTCAAAATTCAAACTCACTACGCCGTACCCGTACGAGCTGTGCAACAAAGGGATGACTTTGCTAATAAGATGCTTACAATGATTGATAGTGAAGGATTTGATGTTGGCTGCATCTGGTTTACAGATGAAGCACACTTCCACCTGAATGGATTCGTGAATAAACAGAACTGGCGATTTTGGGGGTTCCGAAAATCCATATTGGTGTGAAGTGAAACCCCTGTATTCTCCTAAAGTTACTGTGTGGGGGCTGCAGTATGCAGCAGAGGCATTATTGGCCCTTTTTTCATTCCAGAAACGGTCACTAGTGAACGTTACGTTACAATTTTGGAACAATTTGTCACCACACAGCAAGTGTCTGAGAATCGACCACGTACAGAATGGTTTATGCAAGATGGAGCCCGACCACATCGTACCGAACAAGTGTTTCGCTTTCTTGATGAATACTTCGGGAATCGAGTCATTGCTTTGGAATATCCCAAATTTACTGGTGCAAGCATGGATTGGCCTCCATATTCGTCGGATTTGACTCCCTGTGACTATTTTTTGTGGGGCACATTGAAAGACATTGTCTACTCGAAGCATCCCGCCACGCTGGACGAGCTTGAATCGGTGATCTGTGTGGCATGTGAATCCATTTCTGTTGAGATACTACGAAATGTGAGGGGAAATTTCATTCTTCGTTTGCGCTACCTCTCTTATGCCAATGATGAACATTTTGAAAACATTGTGATGTGATTTTTCGCAAAGAATGTTTTCTTACGATTATTTCATGTGAGCTGTACAGCGCCATCTGTTAGCACCTTTTGTAACTATTATATCAAACTGCTGTATAAAATTCTTACAGCTTTCACAATAAACATATCGTGTACTGCATTGCTCTATCGATCTTTGTTTTCGAGATATTTAATTTTGAAATCAGGGAGTCCTTTTCAGGACACCCTGTATATAGTATATATTTAATATAGAGTAGTATGAATGTAGCAAGTATGTAGAGAGAAAGTTTCTTCTTTATTACTGCTTCTTATTTATTGTTGATATAGTCGTGAGTTTATAACATGAGAATCCCTCTTGCTTCTTTGTGGTGTAAAAATATTTTCCAAAATCATTCTTTCCATCTAGGCCAACATTGGCGAGAGGAGGGGCCCAAAAAATGGGAGAACGATTACTGGTCCCGAGCTATGCTCCTTTCCAGTAATCATTCTCCCATTTTTCTGGGGCTCAACATGGTGTTTATGAGTCTATCAACAATGCTCTGCAGATGGGACAGGTGTTGCGAATGTTCAAGTGTTGTAAAAGGCACTTTTTGTGAAACACATGGCCAAACTGTGTTCTTTCTTGCTTGATTATAGGAGTGAGGCAGATGGGGAATGCATCGGGCACTTGAAACACGGTATCGGGCCATTTCTGCTCATAAAGCCCATCCAACACCATTTGAGTCAATTGAATCCCTGGGGCTAGAGTCTGTGGACCCTGCTCTGTCCAAGCCTTGGACACCAAATTATATAGTTTGGGCTTACTGATTACAGTCCACACGGCTTGGATAAAGGCTCCTTTTTCCTTTCCTGGCCTCCTGCTCCAGGTAATCGGGGAAAAGGTCTGCAGGTTCCAGGTACGCATAAGGCTCGAGCGAAGGAAAGTCCCAGAGGTCAAGATGTGGAAACAGCTGAAGAATCTTTTCAACCATGTCCACTGTGGATCCGAAAGCAATGATCTCGGAAGGTTTCAGGGTGTTTACATGGGATCGAATCAGCACCATAAAATTGATGAAATTGCCAAGGTCTGCTCCTGGGTACAGTGAAAGATTTAGCGCAAAGACTTTGTCGTCTTCCATGTCTCATGAATAAAATGATGCGGCTGGTTTCTGGGCTTTGCTTTTATAGTAGACAGAGGCGGAAGTGGCTTCTCATTGGCTACTGATAAGAGACTGAATTGGATCAACCTTGACCAGAGGAGCTGTGTATTACATGGAATGATTAGAAGGCTGGATGTGTTTCAACCTTTACCACATAAATTTTATTTTGAGAGAGAGTGTTGCGTGCAATAGTTTTCAACCTTGGCATAAAGAGGAGCCCCCAAAAAATGGGAGAATGATTACTCAGTAATCATTCTCCCATTTTTTGGGGCTCAATACGGTGTCTAAGGTGCCATCAATGGGTTGGGTGTTCTGCAGAGGGGGAAGGTGTTGCTCACGTCCATGTGTCGTAGGAGGCAACGCAAGTGAAACGCATGACCACACTGCGTCTTTTATGGCCAGTGCATCGGGCTGAGGCAAAACGAAAACGAGTCTGGCATTTGAAATACTTTATCGGACCATTTCTGCTCAAAACACCCGTCCAACACCGCTTGAGCCAATTGAGTCCAGGTGGTCAAGTTTTGAGCACCATATCGTCTCCAAGCTTTATACACCAAACCGTATAATTTGGGTATGGCATATTGAGTCTTCAGGGCTTGGATTAAGGCGCCTTTCCCTTTGGCGGCCTCTTGCTCTATGTAATCACTATCCAGGTCAGTAGGCTCGAAATACGAATAAGGCTCGAACCAAGGTACGTCGTGGGGCTCGTGGTCCGGTAGGACTTGTATCAGCAGATCAATAATGATCATGGCACAGATTGTTTCGAGTTCAATCACCTCGGAAGGTTTCAAACTATTTAAATTTGTCCGAAAATTCATCATAAAGGTGATACATTCTCCAAGGTCTACCTCTTGGTACAAGGCAAGATGCAGTTTGAAAGCTAAATCGGCCTCCATGTCTCAAGAGTAAAATGATGCGACTGGCTTCTGAGCCTTGCTTTTATAGTAAACAGAAGGAGAAAGTGACTGATAAGGGAGAAGGAAATATGGGAAATGGGATTCCAAGTATGAAATCGGGATATGAAACACACATGTTTGAACAATTAATCATTTATTGACACCAATCTTATTTACATTTGTGGGTTGAATAATGTATCCATTATTACCCAATATCATGAGAGGATGATTTCTAGGCACCCACAAAACAATGTTTTCTTTAAACAGACTGTTAAACAGGATTCTCCGAGGGTTCCTGTTTGATGGAGAGTCTTTTATTGGCCTGTAGTTGTTTCATGCGCCTCTTTCCGAAATCCAGGCGATTGACATGAAGGTAGGGGAAAATTGTTTGGGTACTCTTCCAACTATAATACAATATCTGGTGCAAGTTGAATTTTTTCAAAGGAAGCGGTTTTGAACCTATACTGTTAGCCATTCTTGTGAAAAAATATGAAATAAAGAATTACAAAATTAATTAATAACTAAAATAACTAAGAGCTATATCTAAGGGTATCAAGAAATATAAATAAATATCCAGCTAACACTAACCAGATAATACTAACGAAGCAAACGAATACCTAATTAGATAAATTAGAATAAAACAAAAATTATATAAAAAAAGTTGTTAAAAATATTTCCTAAAATATATATACTAGAATAATGCAAAAAACGCAATGATATCATATATTTCTAATTAGATAAAATTAAGACACAAAAATGTCATCAACAAAACTAAAACTATAGGAAAACTAACGCTATGAATAAACATGTGTGGATATTGCAGCCGGAATCACGTGACTACTTACTTGGCGTCTACCTGTCGTGCAGATAATCCATTCAGAGATAAATAATGACATTTGATTTAATCCAGCAATATTTCTGGTGGAATAAGAAATGGTTCGATATTTTCTTACCTGACTTGTTGTTACTTAACTCGATTTGGAAACGCCATCTCTTGCTGCACCTGGAAGTAGTTACTTATTTCTTAATAATTGAATTGGTCTGAAAAGAAATAGTATCTTGACAGCACAATAGACGACCACACACAAACGAGTTTGAACATGAACTGTTTATTTACGCTAAGAAATATTACAATGGAATGCGCAGATTGCCATCTGTGGGCTGTAATATTAAACAATTTCAATACCGTAAATATCTGAACTGATGTTCAAAAAAAAATACATATATCTAAAATTTCATAATGTTTCTGATGAAACCCAATAAATATCTGAATTGGTGTTCAATAGAAATAACATATATCTAATCTTTATAATGTTTCTGATGAAACACAAATAATACTTTAAAACTCTTGGAATAGATATCATTAATTAATTCTCAATTTAAATCAAAAGAAAAATGTTTACTATGACAAAAAACTACATGTTCTCCACAGGGACCCCATTTAATGATTATAATGAATCACACCGAACAATGTGTGTTTTCTCTGACAGAAAACTAAAATGTTTCTCTTGGTAATCATTTAATGATTATAATGACTCACCCGAACAATGTTTTCTATTTCAGGGATTCTTTAATGAATCAACGTACGTATATAAGTTAGACTGTAACTTAACATATCATCTATTCCAAACCAAAATACAACTAATGGTAATGCACTCTTTACATTTTCATTCAAACAATAATAACTTTAATTTGTGAATGTGGATTCATCCCTCTTACCTGGTATTTCGATGAAATCTTCATCCTACCGACTGCGCCATTTAACTTATTAATTGTGGTTTGTATGGTTCTTTGTTTAAATGAATTTTCACCTGATACCAGGCACATTAAAGTCACTAATTCTTTACTGGCTAAATATTTATTACTTTAAAGACAGCCACACACACACACACAACACAAAACAATATAAAAAGAAACTAACTACTATACATTTAATCTTAATTTGTTAACATTTTGTTTCTATGCTGCCCGAAGTCACCGCCATTTATGCTCGTTCTGTCATGTTGTCTCTCTTCTGTACTCTGTCTCTCTTCTTGTTCATCTCTTATTGGTAACTGTTAGAACTGTGAATCCGGAATAACTAGAAATATTTTATCAAATTCAAGTTTAATTTTAGATGACTTCATAAAATCGATCCCCAAGATGCATTGATATTTCATCTAGCCTAAAATGAGGAAGTTCCCAGTTTTAGTGAATTCCCTTATCCTGATTTGTAATTCGATCATAGCCAAATTTCTACACCTGTCACCCTGCGCAGTCACTACCTCGCATTTGACTTTTTTTCGCAGCCTGTATGAAAAATATTTATTGTAAATATCTTCAGAAATAAACGATTTCTGGGCACCTGTATGTATTCCAAAATGTCATAATAAGTACTTATTTAAATAATATGGGCATGTACGGAAGATCTGGGGAAGTCGTTTTTAAGTCAAAGATCCGAATACATTTCGTCATGATTTTACGAGGAGGGTTTACTTCAAGCAGCGATCGATATCGATCGCTTAAAAGTTTAAATTTCTATTATTTCCTCTGGTCCAATTATTACTCGAGCCCCCTATTTGCAAACTCATTCTGACTGCCGCGATTATCGAACTCATGATCATTTTTATCAATAAAGCTCCTATTCTCGAACCCTTTTGATTTAGATTAACCTCATGACTTCTAAATCCAATCAAATCTGTATTGGTCATTCTCGTGTCATTCAGCCTAATACCTACACCTGCATCTCGCCAGTTTTCATTTCTACGTCTGTTTGGAATCTCCTACGCGCATCCCAAACTTGTCTTCCGGTATTATTGATCGGGGGGGGACCCCTGGATTTCTCTACTCAAGTACCTATTTCGTGACCATTTGTAAAAGATGAGTTCTAGTGGTTGGATTTCTGATTTCAATATACTCCATGATCTGCGGCTCGAGGGGTGGCGCTCAATGAGTGTCTTTCTTCAGATATATTTAGTTTAAATATTTTGTGGATTTTTAAGAGGTCGTAAATAAAGTCCGATGGAGCCTGACATCTAACTTGATATGTGGAGTAGAACCTTTCTTCTACTTCACACTTATTTCTGATTACTGGGAAAATTTCCGATAACGCCTACTTCAAATGTGAAAAATCTGTTGCTGCACCTTGCCCAAGATAATTCCAAGTACATCAAACCAATTTTGTCCCCGTCCCCTGAGATGACCTCTTAAATGAGCACAAGCCAAATTAGCCAGTATCTTATAGAATGCTATGTTATTCTCAATGCATTCTAAAAATTCTACCATATTCTCGTAAAAAGGCTAATAGACGAAAAACACACAAATCTTTCAAACACCGTAATTTTTAAACACTTTTTTTCAATCTTTGTTTGGATTATGGATAATATTGTCTTACACAAGGGAAAAAGTATTGTGAGAAAATTTTTATAAATAAGGAAGTTATTAAATATTTTATTAAAATTGTGAGTATTTTTGAAAAAATCGTGAAAAAGTTTTCGACTTTTTTTTTTAATGACTGATTCTAAAAAGAAAAGATGAACATTTTTAGGGTAGAATACTAATTCATTAACGCGAAAGGAAATTGAAATCATTTTCATAAAACTTATCGCTACTTGGACTATAATTTTTAAAAAATTCTAAAAAAATAGAAATCTCTTTATTTTGTAGAAAAATTATACCCCCTATCGGTGGCGAAATATAAATGATCTTTCCGATTTTGTAATTATTTTTTGTCTGCGTTTGATAGCAAAAATTAGATGGCTTTTTTAAAAACGTGGGGAAAATCAGAACTTCATACATTCCTACCTTATGTTCATTGCGTAACGTGGAACGAAAAGTTTCCCCTACCGTGCCAAAAGATGTTAACTATAAAAAAAAGGAAATAGAGAATACTGAATGAAGTGATAAAAAGCATTAAATGGTAACTTAAAAAAAAAGATGCGTGGTCGTCCCGCGATAGAAGCGAAACTTCTTTTGAGACGTTGGCCTTAACTGTAGGAATAGATGTAATTATATTAAAGAGGTGGGGAAACTTATTTCAATCAAATAAAATTCGAGCTTCATTTATTGTAATAAAACAATATATTTTTATTAATTTCCTGCAACATCATTTTCGTAGAAAGACACAAAGGTTTGTGGTTACTGAAGTAGGATATAAAAATCGTCAATTGTAGTCGATGAAGAAAACTGCATCAATCGTGGTTCCGTATCTTGTTGTTCCTTATCTAGCATAAATATATTCATTGTCAAATTCAGTGTCTTTTCAAGAATTCAATGGGTGCTTTTGCTTCTTCTGAAGCGAAATTAACACTAAAGTAAATTGCTGGAAGAGAGCTCCTCAGCATGCTCATCAAATAGTAAGCTTCTTTGTACATTCTCTTCTCCAGGACCTATACGAAGGTAGTTCTTTTCATTCCATGCCAATGTCTGTTGTTGTTCGGCAGTAAGACTCTATTCAATAATTATATTTTCACTGATTTCATCTTGAGGAACTTGGTGGAAATTGAAGAAATTATCACAAATTATAACATCCTACATTTTGTAGAATGGAGTAGCTACTAAATATTGCAACGATGCTTTGATGGTTCTTCTAGGGACCAAACCCATCAGATAACTTGTCCTGTGAATTTTTCGCCGTTTGATGTGAACATTGACATAGTAGTCATCATCATTTTGTGGCATTCATTTGACCATTGTACTGACGGATACTGGAACATGTATTGAACATTTACCCAATATTCCAAGTTAACAGCGTACATGTCTCAAACGCCTAATTTGCATAAAAAAGGTATTCTCGTGGCGAAAATAGTCTTTCTGATGCCACATCAAAGTAGGAAAATGTGCTGGAATTTCTAGGTATACAAAACCATTATATTTTCGAAAAATATGTTGCTCAGCTATATATATATACAGGCGTTCTCAAATAATCTCTAAACCACAATCTATCACAAATGGAACACCCATGACCGAATCTTTTGAAAATCCTTGTGAGCCTTTTTATGGAGAAATCATAGTTTTGTAAAGTAAGATACAATTTATTATTGGTTCACATGCATCAGTTTCACCACGCACTACAATTTTTAAGGGCTCTGTACTTGTTGATGGCACAGGGTACTTCACAAAGTCCGTATTAATCTGTGCTGCCATTAGAAGTCTAAATAGCATCTCCATCACCGGTCATTCAACTCGGCATTAATTTACAATGCTTTTTCTGTGTTCGATATTCTCTCATACGCTCTGATGGAGATTTTGGCAGTCATACTTGAAAAAATTTGTAATATTTCTCCTTTTGCGTGATTTTTTTCAAAAGAACTTGCTAGTAGTTTTCTTTCACGAAATTCTTTTCCTATTTGTGCATTTTATTTAGGTATACTGAAAAGAATTTAGTAACGAGATTAAGCTCATTTTGGACCTTGGGCGCAGATCTACTGGCACCTTGGCACTGGAGGATCGAAATTTTCACCCAGAAAATGTGGTTAAATTTATCTTATCTGGGCCCCGGGCCCAAGTACTCAATGCATAAACCAGCAATGGTGAGTAGTACTTATTATAAGTGCCGTTGGTAGTAAAGAGTTAAATGAAATACCAAATTCACACCCAAAAATATGTCAAATTTTTGTAACAAAAAATATTTTTCAAATTTGATCTAAACTGCTCCCCGGGCAGGGGTCCCATTTGTCCGGCCGTAGAACCCCTCCACCACACACATACAGGGGCTTATATAGGGACAATTAACTAGGAAGGTGAAAGAGGACTTCTGGGGCTTATTGTCGTATCTTTTCTTAGGAATTGAAACAGCTTTCGAACACTTGGTGACCAGGAATGCACATTTAGCTTTTTGGATGCTAAGGACCAAGCCTTTCTAATTTCGTTTATTTGCAGCAGGGATTCTCATTCACTGTGCTGCCAAATTCTTGAAGTGATACGCCAATTTTTTAAAAATCATAATTATAATCTGACGTAATATTATTTCCCTAATTTTTAAAAAATTGATTGAGTTCGTAAAGAATTTGTGATAAAGGATATGTTTGTACATGAATAATTTTGAATGAAGAGGAAGAACTAATTTCGCTCTCTGTATATACTAATAATCGAGGTTTAATTTCAAAGCAGTCAATTAATCTATTTTCGATTAAAATTAAGAGTCAATTACCCACAATATCAAAAAGGTTCATAAATATTGTTAGTTTTCTACACTTTATATTTGTATGAATTTGGAAACAATACATCATAGAGATAATCTAATAAAATTCAGCATATTTATTAGATTCAAGTATTATTTTGAGAAATTCGTGAACAATTTTGCTTGAATGATATATATGTATGGCTGTTCCTTATTTTTGATCCAACTGCACTCTTCCAACTATCGGCCTATAACGCCCATCCCCCTTTTACGAAGCAATCCAAATAGTATATATATCGTTCTTATATTTCGAAAATCATTTGTTCTAGGTATTGTAACAAACTTTTGACATAACAGTTCTCTTCTAGAATCACAACGGTTTTACTTAATCAGGCAAGTCATTTCTTTGAAATAAACGGTATTTAAAAACATGTAGAAGTAAAAAAAAAAAATTATGCTTTTCATTTTTTAAAGCTGTCGTTTTTATACTTGCCGTATAACCAAGGCTATCTTGATTCTCAGGCTGCGACAGACAACCCCAAAACTACTTACATGACCAAATTAGGAACGATTCTCCACGGATTTGACCATCACTTCACCATTTAAAAGCTTGTCATATAGTGCTTTATCTTACCACGTGTATTTTTTTAATGAAATGTTGTGAATATAACGTAAGTAATACCATTGGATATACAGAGAAAGTAGGATATTTATATTATTGTATGACTTTATTCTTGAGTCATTATTGAATTTTTTTTAGTTTAAAGATAATTGAGCATAATAAACTGATGCATTTATGCCAATATCACTAATTTGTAAGTTAAGATATTTTATTCGATATGAGAAATTAGTGTTTAAATATATATTTCGTAATCTATCAAATCCTTATCTTAAAAAGTTTTATTAATAACATATTCGAAAACTCCGCACATTTTATAGTAATGTCTCGTTATTGTTATGTACCCCAACTGTTCATCATATAAAATACATATCCTTTCATTTTCCGGCTGACCATCCTATTTCAAAGAGATAACATATTGATTAACATATTTCAGTGAATTGCTAAATATTCTTAATACGGTTATTGTTTTTGAAGAAATCTGACTTATTAATTCTGTTCATCAGGTAATGCTATTCAATCTCAAGAAAAAAATATTTTTTGAAATTTGTAATATAGGAAAAATTTTGCAAGCTGAAAAAAATAACTGCGCGTTAAAGGCGTGCTATCTTTAAAAATATGGTACTATTTCACTGAAAAATTTACTTTAATATTCAGGAGAGATATTTAATGTTAAAGTAGATATTAAAGACTTCACAACGAAGTATTAAATATTTCAAATAATTTAGAGAATATCTCAATAAAAGAGTATAAAATTTTAATGTACATTACGGGTTATGCGTGCATAATATAAAATTCGGATGCTCCTATTGCAAATGTATGTTTCTTTCAAATAAAGAGATCAATTTCGATAGAGAAAGGGAGGCCACATATTTGAGACTTTTGGATAGAAGAGATTTAAAAATGCCCACGAATATTATGAAAGTCATTTCAACGCAATATTTAATTTGTTGATATCGAAAACTTTCGAATCAAGATTTCTTACAGTTAATTGCGAAATATCCTGTTTGCAAGCACAACGAAACGTATATGTAGTTACATGAGTTGTGGAATGTCTCGCATTCGTTTCATTCACCTTGTGTGTGTAAAGTGTAACAAACCTGTGTATTTTCATATTTTAAAATCGTATTCCTTTACATTCGGGAATGAATGCTTAAATAATTATTCAAAAAAGCGCAATGAAGAAATTTTAACGGTGAAGGATAATCGAAAAGTAAAAATTTAAGGTCAATGTTGATTTTTATATTTCACTGTTTTATTTCTTTAAATATTCAATTATTCGATTGGTATATTATTCAATATGCATGTGTGTGTACTTTCTTATACTTCACTTTTTTTTTTATTCTATATAGATTTTATACACATGGTTAATAGTTCACATAACTACTACTTAAAAGAAATTTTTTTATTTATTTATACATTATTCGTTTAAATCATATTCATAAAGATTTTAGCATTCGAAACATGTTAAATGTAAAATATTTTTACCTCATATTTATTTGAAACGCATAAAAAATAATGTAAAAATTGGTTTTGAATAATATCATTACAAATCTAAATGATTCAAAACTTGAAAGTAATCAATACATTGCCTCATTGATATATTTTCTGAAAAGTTTTTTTTAATTTTTGTCATATTTATAGGTAAAGTATTCTTTTCTAATGTATAATCTAGAATCTATTTTTGCTGTATTACTGTGGTATCTAAAAACTGTTTGTGTCATTTCTATATATTTTTACATTCTTTATTTGTATATATTTTTGTATACATTTAACCTTTATTATGATTCATTGATTGCAGCAAAATGTTGCTAAATTTACATGTTTTTTTTTTTATTTATATGCCTCTAACGTTTTACTTTTTCTATTTTTTTTGCAAGTAAATGTTTCCTTTATTTTTATCTGAAATTGGAAAAAAATTTATATTGAGTCAGTTTTTACTAGATTTTTCTTACATTGTTATGAACCTTTCACGGGTGATATGTCCCCCTTTTCCTGGAAAATATTTGACATCCTTCTAACGTAATTAATACATAACTTTCATCTGAAAATATTCTAAATGAGAATTATAAAAAATATTCAATATAAATGTGGAAATATTAGTCTAGGACCTGAAAAGAAATAAATGTCGTAAGCTTTATATTCTGACAGCCACTGCAGTAGCAAAACATTCCCACCTTTCGTGACGTCATCAAAACGTTGTCGGGGCCTGGTCCTTCAAAGATGCCCTTGGTATAACGCGCACCCAAAAGTTTCGATCTAATTTTTTGTGTTAAAAGTGCGTGTTATACGCCGGATTTTACGGTACATAAATGACACAATTCCTTATTCAATAAACAGTGTTTTCCTACGCGATATTGTTCATCAAAAATAATTAAAGAATTTGTTTGTTGGTTTAAAAAGAATAAGTTAACCAATTGACATTTAATTATCAATATTACATGATTATAAACTCGTGGAAAGAAGTTTCATGTTTTGATGCAAGCTTCAATGTTTGATTTCTTTCTTTTGCCAATAGATTAGAATATAGCAAAAATCTTTGTGTTTTAAACCTCTAAAAAATTTTCCGTCATTTAAGTATCCCAGCATCTTTCAAATAGTCCAAAGAAAACATATATTTTAAGTAACACAACACTTTTTATATATAAAGAAAACATAAGGGAAACAGAAAACATTTTAATATAAGAAATGGTGAATTCCTGAATATATATATAGTGAAATACGTTTTAACGCGAAAAAGATTAGAAGAAACTAATACAACGGTCCCGACAAATGTATTTTCATGCATTTTTTCCTCTCTTAATGCTAAAAGAAAATCGTTTAACACGAAAGATTTCCCTTCTAAGAATGAATAACATATGGAAAACACCAGCCAAATTGGACGGTCCTATTGGATCATCAGAAGAATACATTGAAGTAGAAGATGATAATGTGTGTAAAGCCCTATTATGGCAGACACAAAGTCATTCTGGAGTTTGATCTGAGCTCAAAACATATCATTATGAAGATTCTGACAATGAAAACGAAATGGATGATGCAGATCCTGTTCCCACATTATTCGAAATAGGGAAGAAGGTCATGAAAAATATGCACAATAATTTAAACGCAATTTTCCAATGGTGAAATGAATAACAAAATGGACTATATCAAACAATTTGATGCTAAAAAGAACAATGCAAAAAAGAAAAACATCAGATTATTTTCAAGAAACTCAATAAATATTTTGCTTTTCAGAAAATTTCAAAATTTTGTATTAAATTTCTTCAAGTTCTTGCGAATGTTTTGTTTCATAGATCTTTACTAAACATATGCATATATTTGTAAATAAAATA
>BMAU01002151.1:0-22906 GCA_019973935.1 Trichonephila clavipes
GCCGCGCTGGGTGCGGAAATGCGGTAAAAGACGCGACGTGTCGAACAAACAGTGGTTAGTTGGCCTCTGCCGATAAATTATTCGAGCCGGAGCTACGAAAGCTCACTCAGATGGCGCTGCTTCGGAATGCAGTAATAAATAAAATTGAGATTTATGGTCCTCTGAAAAGGATATGACTCAACCTTTTTACAAATGTTTCGAAGGGAAAATCCTACAGAATCACCCTCTCCTGACAGAGCTGGTCTCTCAGCTCTTACAAAATGTTGAGAGCTTAAGTACTTTTAAATACAAACTATTTTTAGTTACAACTATAAATTTGATGATTATTGGAATGTGGATGCAATAAAGACAAATAATAAGGTTCTTAAAAGATAATAAAATAAAATATTACAGATGAAAAGATGTATACCTACATATTCACAATTCCGGACCTAAAATAAAGCATATAAAAACAAAATATTCTATGTTGTGATCTACAATTAACTAAACCATAAAAAATCCTTCGCATCAATAGAAAGATAAAGAATAATACGAATATATAATAAATATTACAAGTGAATATAAAATGATTTATGGAAACGAGTGTTACCATAGAACATCTATTAATTTCTCAAGAGGGATATGAGAAAAATTAAAAATAATAACAAATATAAAAAATTCAATTAAGCATAAAAATGTTTCATCAAATCAGCTGAAGTGGTGGGCTGAGTTCGGTCCATCGTGTTGACCAACCTTCCACTTCATACCTATCCTTGGAATTAACGTTTGTTACTTTGTAAGTGGCCTAAGAACTTTGGTTTTAGTTTCAGTCCAGCTCCAAATTGTGTTCTTTGGATGGCAACTAAATCATTTTCTTTGTATAACGAAGGTTTCTTTCTTCCTTCTTCTGTTATACGTCTTTCTATTTTCAGACTGCAGGGTTTCGATGTTCTTTTTGCATCGTTTCTTAAAAATTCGCGTTGTTCTAGTAATTCTTTTCGCCATTTCTTCTAGAAGTAAGTCTTTGATTAGATGTCTTCCTTGTTACGCATTTTGATTCCACTAATAGTTCGAATGGTGTCCATTTTGTACTGCGACTTATAGTACTATTTAGTATTCTCTGTAATCTGTCGACGTATTTGTACCATTTCGTTGAGTCGTCTAATGATAGTTTGGTGAGAACTGGAATCAAAGTTCGATGAATTCGTTCAACTTGTCCGTTTCCTCGAGGAACATTTTGCTATTTGTAGATGTTGAATGTTTTCTTCATCACAGTAGTCGTTGAATAATTTTGAAGTGAACGCTGAACCTCTATCAGAGATAATTCTGATGGGATTACCAAAAGGTCTTCTGCTGTTGTTTTAGTTTTTCGAGGGCACTTTCAGCAGACACAGTTTTGACGGGATATAGCCAAATAAATTTGGTAAATGCGTCTACTACGGTGAAAATGTTGATAACTTTTGTTTGTGGAGGGTAAAGGACCAATGAAGTCAACATGGTACGTGCTTAAAGGAATGCTTTCCTTAGAAATAGGATTCAAAAACCCTTCTTTTGCCAGTTTTTCTTATTAGCTAAGATACATGGAACACAATTAACTATTTTTTTTAACGACGTTGGATAAATTTGGGATAAAATTCCTGTTTCCAATTTCTTCTGTTTTCTTACTGAGAAATGACCATTTTCGTGAATTAATTTAATTAGTTCAGCTTGCATTGCTTTAGGGGTTACAATTAATTCTCGACCATTTAAGTACTTATAGAGTATACCATTTCGCTCAAAATTCTTCTGATTCTTGCTTCTCTAGAAGTGATTTCAATGTTTGGATCATCTTCCTCTTGTGCTTTTTTAAGCTTTGAAGTTAATGTATCATTGCATACCATCATTACGGGATATCATCTAAGGGCATCGACGTGCTTCATACGACTTCCAGCTCTGTGCTCTATTTCATAATCGGATTCTTCTAATTGAAGCGCCCATCTGGCTATGCGAAGGTAATTAGCTCCTTTTTTGCATAGTCTTCTGAAATGCTGAACAGTCAGTTACTATTTTAAAGTGTTGTCCTAAAAGATAAACACGAAACTTCTTTAATGCGTTGATAATTGCTAGTACCTCTAATTCGTAGCTGTCATACTTTTATTCTGCTGTATTTGTCTTTTCGACATGTAGTAAACGGGATGTAACTTTCCATCTTCTGCTTCTTGTAACAAAATTGCGCCGTACCCTTGTTTACAGGCGTCTGTATGCAGTTCTGTTTTTCTTCCATACTTGTAAAGGTGCAAGATTGGGCCTTCGGACATGATTTTCTTCAATTTTTCAAATGCTTCTTTTTTGTTGAATCCCGAAAACAAAGAGGTTTTCTTTTTCTTGTTAAATCGCTAAGTGGTTTAGCTATCTTTGAATAATCCTTGATGTACTTGCGGAAATATCCAGTTAAACCAAGAAAACTTTGTACTTGTTTTATTGTTGTTGGTTCTGGAAATTTTCGGACAGCTAGTGTCTTCGTGGGAGATGGTTTAATAGTTCCGCTTTTTTCTACAATGTGACCTAGAAATTCAATTTTCTTTTTTAAAATTGGCACTTCTTGAACTTAATTTCTAATCCGTATTTCTTTGCGACTTCAAAAATAATTTTAAGTTTTTCGAGACCTTCCTGTTCGTTTTTCGCTGGAATGACGAGATCATCTAAATAACTGATTACAATTCCTTTCGAGTAAGATCTCTAAATATACTTGATACGTAGCGTTGGAAAACTCCTGGACTTGTGCTTAGTCCGAAAGGAACTTTGTTGAATTCAAATTGTCCATCTGGGACGATAAAGGATGTATACTTTCTGCAATCTTCGTCAACATCGACGTGAAAGAAACCATTGCGTAAATCTAATGTAGAATATACCTTTGTTTTTCTTGCAAAGTGTCTAAAACATCTTCGATGATAGGTAACGGAAATTTATCTTTCACAAGCTTCTGATTCAATTTTCTGTAGTCAATGCACATTCTCGAAGATCCATCTTTCTTTTTTACCATTACGATTGGACTTGCATATTCCGCAGAACTCGGACGTATAATGCCTTCGTTGAGCCATTCTTCTATCTGTTTGTTTACTTCTTGTCTTTCTGTGAAAGCTAGTCGACGAGGGGTTGACAGACTGGTTCTTCGTCTTTTAAAATAATTCTCATTGTGACGTCAGTAGATGCTGTTTTTTCTGGCTTGTAGTCTTGAATTAACTTTTCAAGTTCCTTCTTGATTTGACGATTTTCAACATGACGTAGGTCTAGTTCTTCTTGAGATTTTCAGCAGATATTTGCATAAGCTGTGCATGATTCTCATATTTGTTGAATTTAACTCCTTCTTTAGTAAAACTTATCGATGCTTGTTCCAAAGATCTGATCCAATAACTGCTTCGAATTTTAATTTATCAGTCGGTACAACATGCCAAGTTAACGAGTAATTTTCATCATCTATTTTGAACTCATGTTCAAAGGAACCGATAGTTGTCACTTGTGCTTCACCAATACCTGTGAGAAGCATCTTGTTCTTCGATAATTTTGTTGGATCCATTATTCTTCTGCTTGAGTTTCTCGAAGCAAACTTACGGTACTACCACTGTCTATGAGCGCCGTGATTTTCACCTTTCAAAAAAATATCTCTTTAGTACGTAAACCTTCCTTAACGATGAGTGTGCAAGATTCTTTTGGAGGTTCTTTGAATTTCTGCGATTTTGAATAGTTCGTCTGAGCATATGCTTGGAAGCATTGTGATTTGAGTGTTTCTCGTAATTTTTGTTGTAATACCCTTTCTGCGCGCTGTCTTGATATCTTTGAACAGATTCGTACTTGGTAACAGGGGCTTCGTAATGTTTGTTGTAATTCGTTGACGCTGGAAACTTCTTATCTTTCCTGTTATACTCTAATTTTCCTGGTGCTTCATACCTGCGATTCTTTTTCTGTGAATCTGAATTCTTGTTTCTTCACAAATGAACTGCTAGATTTTTGTTTCAGAGTCCTTTTAAAGTCTTCGAATTCTTCTAGTTTTCTGCTAATTGAACAGGGAGTTCATATTTGCCCATTCATCAAGATAATATTATTTAAATTCAAAGGAGTTTTTCGTTTGAGTTGATCTGTTATGATTAGATCTGATAACTTGTTGAAAGTATCTATCTTCAATCCATCTATCCATCCGTTGAAGTAAGTGTTTAACTCATGGTAAAAATCAATCCATGTTCTTTCAGATGCTTTTTTGGTGAGTGACAAATAGTTGTCGAAACTTTTCTGGAGTTAGTTTAAAGCGTTTCAGCAGTAAATCTTTAACGTGTTCGTAAAGAGTTAGCTTTATCGTCAGGCTCTCTCGCTATGATGTGAGATACTTCCGTCGGTAACAAACCCCTAACAGAAACCCAGTTTTTCTTGATCAATATTCAATCTCTGCGCTTGACGTTCAAATAATTTTAGATAAAGACTGATGTCTTCTTTCAAATCAAAACGATGTATAAACTTTGAAATTTCTTTGACGAGAAATTTAGTATCACTTTCTTTGGATGTATCAGCGCTAATTGGATTCTTAACTTTTTCCAACTCAAATTCATCTTTACGTTTTTGCTCATCTAACCTCAATTGTTCGAAGCGTAATTTTTTCTTCTCGTTCTTCAATGCGTAATTTTTTCTTCTCTCTGGCTTTCCTCAACAATCGTTGAATGTATGTTTTTGGTCAGTTCTTCGTCATAATCTTCACTATCAATACTTAGATCTTTAATTGTGGCGATGGTCATAGATTTATCGAATTTTAAATTTAATTCCGTGGCTAAGACAAATAAATCTTCGCGTCGACTTTTGCCAAGATACGCCATTTTAAAATTTAAAAATTTAAGTTTGAATAGTTACCAAAGGAATAAACAAAATTTTACGCGTTCAAACAAAAGAAACAAGGATGTTGCTTTATTGGCAATTCTCGTTTGCATTTACAAAAATTCTCAAGTTAATGATATTGCATCCAAAATACACTAAATATACATTGAAATATTCAAATTCTATTCATTTAGAAATATTTTAAACCAGTAACGTATAAAGACAACAGTGCGAGCTAAAATACGTAATGCTTAATTTAAAGTAGTCAAATCATTAATTTCAACTAAAAACAAAACCTTTTTTTTAATATTTTTAAACCATTTGATATATCAGTTACTCATTTCGTTATAACAAATGCAAAAGAATTTGAAAGAAAAAATAAATTAATATAAATCTTGTTTAGAAACTGTGATTAAATTTATTGTGATATGAAAAAGTTAATCATTTAAAGTTCTTTGCTGAAAAAGCAAACAATTAGAAGTTAGTCACTTAAAGAAAAATCTGGTATATATTTTTTATTTCACTAATAAAAATAAAATCTTTTAGGATCTCATCAGCACATTCTAAGGATAAACACATGTTTAAATAAAAGCATAATTATTCTGTCAAAAATGAACTCCAAATACTTATATATTAAACGATAAAATACACAACATTAAAATAAGATTATACATGATCCTTCACACACACATCAATTCTAAAAACATAGCATATTCTTTCAAAATATATTTCTCGAATACTCATAAAAATAATTAATTACTAAACAGCTGCAAGAGAAATGTTAAACTATATGAGTCATCGAAATTACGATCGCTTCGAAACGGTAATGTTTAGGAATGGAAAACATTAATCTCTTAGTTCAAGGTCGATGACTCACTTTTCGTACACACATGAAATGCAATTCGTTAATAAATGGCATACGAATAAAACACTTGAATATTACGTACGACTTTCTTAATATTTTAAAAGATATACTTGTAGAAAATTTTAATTCATACGATTTCTATACACATAGAAAAATAGTATTTCAGAAAAACACACATGATATTTAAAAATATAAATTACTTCATGAAATCGACTACAACAATTTTTCATAATCAAATTAACGGTGACTCACGTATTCTTTTAGATTTTTTTCCTTTTGAAGAACAATTTAAAAAGTACCTGATACAGTTGACGACGTGTGATTAATTACTTGAAAACAAACTTCAAAGGCTCCTGGATGTGTTCACTGGACTTGTGAAACTCTTGTAGTTGTTGTACACGGCGAAAATAACTTGAAGCACCCTAAATGTTAGTATGTTATGAGAGGCAATCCGCATTTTCGATTCAGTCCGTTTATAAATTAGGCTTGCAGCCAAAATGGGGTTTTTTTTAATGAAGAAGAGGGTTAGAAGGTTATCAACTTATTATTTAGAGAAGATTTCGAAATCAAATCCCAGGCGATCCCCAATTATTTCTGTGGGAGTCCGAATAAATCTTCGAATAAAAATCAGACTCTTCAGAAGGCGGGATTTTAGATTGGCGTAGGTGGTTTGTCTAGGGGTAAGTATTTAAGGGTGAGTGATGAATTAAATGAATCTAAGTCATTAAAACACGAATATTTTTAAGTAAAAAGAGAGAAATTATTTTAGCTAAAGGAAAATATTATGCAAAAAAAAGATAATTACAAATAGAAAGAAATGCAGGAATTAAGTTAATTAAAAGTTGAGTAATACCTTTAGAAGACGGGGAAATAAACCTTTCTCTCATTATTGGACGTTAGGACTGGCGGTGCCGCGCTGGGCGCGGAAATGCGGTAAAGACGCGACGTGTTGAACAAACAGTGGTTAGTTGGCCTTTGCCGAAAATTATTCAAGCCGGAGCTACGAAAGCTCACTAGATGGCGCTGCTTCCGGAATGCAGTAATAAATAAAATTGAGATTTATAGTCCTCTGAAAATTATATGACTCAACCTTTTACAAATGTTTCGAAGGAAAATCCTATATATATATATATATATATATATATATATATATATATATATATATATATATATATATATATATATATATATATATATATATAAAGAAGTACGGTTGATAGAGTACCAATAATTTTAACGCAATTTTATATTTCGTTCTCGTAAACTTTACTCCTTTTAAAACATGTATTGACAAAATACTCTCCTTTTGTATATTTATAAAATTTTAAAAAATATAATGGTTATCTTACCCAACATTTTAAATCAGGGGCGGCACTGTGTAGCTAAGACGTGCCAAACCAATCTGTCAGTATCATTCAGCGTGCCACATAGTAGGAAATTTTGAAATCCTTCGATTCTTACGGTAATATTTGCAGATTTGAATAGAGGTAAATAATTTAGATTTACAGTTTTATTTTATATTAATTATGGATCAATAAAATACATTTATTAACATAAAGTAAACAATATAAAATGTTACTATTTCTTCAACAAAAGATAAAAAATTAAAAATGTATGTTTCCAACATATTTACTTAAATAAGAAATAGACAAAGTGAAATATAAATGATTCCCTTCATTACAGTTAAATAAAAATTGTAATGCGAATTAACTCTTTCACGACTCATCTTTCATATCGCAAAACCAGGGGTATAATGCATGACACGATTAAGAGCATTCAGTTGTTAAACAATTTCTTTGCGGAGTCGAAATATTTTTCATATTAGGAAAGATTTTTTACTTTGATATGCCGAATCATAAGTGGAAAGCAGAGTACATGCAATTTTCTTTTTCAACAATTAAATCCCCTAGCAATAACACTCAATTATTTACAAAATAGCTGTAAATTTATCCTTAGAATTATCTTTCAGATTATTTTGTAGTTCCATAAATGTCCATAACTCAGAAGATGTTTGTCAAATACGGTCTATTATCAACTTCGATCCATTCAAGAATTGACAAATTTGTAGAGTAGTGCTGAGTGCCACTAAGAATTGTACCACGTGCCACAGGTCCATAGATTGCCGACACGTTTTAAATGTTCTTATAACTAACTATCTCTTATTCAAACACAATTTATATGATAAAAAAGGGTTTTCATTCATTTTGTAGGAATTGTATTAGATTCAACAATAAGTAATTTTGTGTTTCAAATAAATTACGTTATTTCGGGGATCCCCTTAGAGCAAAATGAAAGGAATTTGACATAATTATAGTAAGTTTCTCTAAAAGGGGAAAAGGTTCACTTTCAAAATACACTGCTTTAAGTGGTTTTAGGTGTACGAAGTTATATTCACTATTATTCTAAAATAAATCTTGAAATTTGGTTTATCGTTAGATTTTTGAAGTTATTTCTTCAAATATACTTACTTCTCCATTACATTTCTTTCAAGCTTGCTATTTTCTTTTGCCCATCGGTAGCCTGATGGTCATGGTTATGAACTCGTGTCCAGTGTTCGTGCCCTGGTACCACAAAGTTTTGCGTTGAAGAGAGCTGATGCACGTTAAACACGTCGAGGTCAAAAGTCCTCACGTTGGTGTGATGTGGAAGTTTGGAAGGAGTTATCAGCTCAGGTATCGTCCCCTCGTCACTTAACCGCGGTTCAAAAATTGCGTAGTCGCTCGTCAGCAGCCACCGTGTTGACTTAGAATGCAATATAAACCCTTGACGTGTGCACTTGAGTTAATTCGAGTACGCTAAATAGTTCCAAATATGCACATTAGATATAATTCAAACGAGGTCGCATTTTATGCTGCTGTAATTTCTCCACTCAAATATTAGCGAGCGCCGTCTGCACTCGTGATATTTGACCGTTGTTTCTTATATTTACGATTTAGTCGTTAAACATCAAAAACTCGTTTTCAATGTAAAGACTGTAATGTTGGACTGTGTGCAGTGCCGTGTTTCGAAAAATATCACACTGTGACATTTCTGTAAACGACATGTATGTGTCTCTTTCTCATACTTCTTTGATATTTTTTGCTATTTATACCTGTTAAATTATTATTTTTTATAATATAAAATAATTATATGTATTTGAGGATGAAATCTGATTTACTTTATTCAGGAAATTTTTAGTAAATTTCATTTTCTTAGCCAACTTATTTCTTTTAAAACATGCATATTTGTGTATTATATAATTAAATTTCTAACTATCTAAAATTATGTCTGGCTTTTTCTTCATTAAAATCTTTCAGAGATTTTACAAATTATCTTGCCATTATTCATTATGTACTTAATAAGGAAAATATATATTTAAATATAAATAATTTCTGGCCTAATAAACATATAATTGTTTTTAGCTACAGTTTGGAAAATGCATTGAATTTGTATCGACAGGATTTTAACATATTATGAATGTGTTTTTTACTTCCACTATGTTATTTATCTTTCATTCTTTTTACAATATGAGTAGAAGTCGTAAACAGTTTGTCACAGTAAAAATTAATTTTTGTTTATATTCAAATTATACTATTATATTGATTCTGAAAATAATAGGTTAGTTTGACAAGCCATTATTCCACAATATTAAATCATTGAACAGTTTTGAAATTTTTTAAAAACTTTTCTTAAATGTTAAATTATTAAAAATATTTAATTATTGTAAGTGATTAATATTTCTTAGATTATTGGAAACAAAAAGTATAAAATTTAAAATATATCTCTTTTGTTGAATTTTAATAATTATTTTTATGGCTAAACCTGGAAAAAATCAACTTTTTTAAATATTAACATTAAGATATTTTTAAAAAAAAATAACTAGAGCTCTGTGATCTAAATCCATATGAACTTTTATAGAACATATGTAAGGGAACATTTTACAAGATATTTCAAGACTATATCTTGAACAGGAAAAACGCATTAGGGATTAGAAAAACACTCTCATCTTCAAAATTAAAAATCTGAGAAAACATATTTAAAATTTGTAAAAGGCATTAAAAAAAATTCCATTGCCTGTAAAGCTTTAATTTTTCGAATCTGTTACTATCAACTCTATGCTCTACATGAAAATTCTACTTGAAATAAATATGACTGAAATATCTTTTAATTCAAAAATATTCTAAGACATAACATTGATAACAACTGTTAATTTGATCAATTATTCACTTTTATCAGAACCTTATAATATTCACAAGAGTTTTAAATGCAAAATATTTATATAGAAATTAGTAGTTATACAAACGTAATCCAGAAAATCACCAAGTTTGTAAACAATATCTATTTTTCTCAGTTCCCATCGTGACAGTTAAGCAAGTTTAAAGTTTTTTTGTTGCATGACTTTAAAATACTGCAGTGTAGTACTACAATAGATTTATTATAATGTAGTTTTGTGGTACATCAGGGGAAATATTTAGTTCATTCTGCAACATTTGTATTCTGTAGTCTAATTGTAATATTACCTGAAAAGCTGCATTTTAGATTTACCATTTTCAGTCATATTCCATCCCTTTCAAGTATTATTTATCACAGTAGCCTGCGCACATTTTGGTCATGGCATTTTTCAAAAGGAAAAAAAAATAATGAAAACAAAGTATAGAGCTTTAAATTATATAAACTATGTGTCAAAAAATATATTGGTCTTTAAATCAATCTTAATTAAGTAAATGTGAGAAAACTCAAAAACATGAGCAAACAGAAATGATTTTAGAAACTAAGAGTGTAGTTAATTGCCGTTTCACACGAAATATTGGATTGTGTTAAAAAATATTTTTAATTAATTCAATCTAGGAATGCAAAAATGCTTTAAAATGAAACCGAATTTAAAATCAATACTCAGAAAATTAAAATTTCTTAAACCTAATTGGTTTTAGATCAGAAATTGAGCAAGTTTTCCAAATATATGAAATATATATTTGCAATAAATTGGTGAACTCTCTGTTGGCCGTGAAGTGTAGAAAATGTCCATTTCACAATCCTCGCCCTAGGCCACAGCTGTGAATGAGAAACCTCCCGTTTCGAAGAAACACAGAGATCGAAAAGCAATAAAACCATCCCCTGCAAAACCAATTCAGGACCTCCTGCGGCTTTAACAGGGGAAGGCATTAAACTGCCGTTCGTTTTTGAAGCAGTTCACGAAATTTATTGGAACATTTTCGGCTTAGCTAGCTTTGAAAAAGTAGATCGCTTTCAGTGAAATTCAATCAGCGGGTCATCCAGTCAGAGGGTTAATTTCGACTATGAGGCACAAAGATGATTCGATAGAAGGCAGAGTTTATATATAAGTTGAGTTGAAATATAAGGCAGAGTTTATTTTTCACATTCGATAAAGCTATCAATGCATTTGAATCCAGGTTTGATTTGATCAAGTACGACACAGCAACTACCAATTTTTTATACAATATTTGTGATTTAAAAGATACTCCTCAAAACGGCGAACTTTATTGTAAAGATCTAGAAGCAGTGTTAACTGATAGGAATTCTTCAGGTATAAAACGCTGGACCTACAGCGATAGTAGCGGTTTTGGCTTTGCTAAATAAAAAAGAAAGTTAAATCGAGATTTTAAAATTTTTTATCGAACCTGGATTTTGCTCCAAATCACGGTATAGTTTAAGGATATTGCTTACTCTCCCAATAAGTGTGGAAAAGGAGTTTCTCCAAATTAAAAATTAATTAAAAACTTCTTACGCTCTCAGCTACCGACGATCGGAAGCGACAACAATAGCCATTGAACATGAACTAGCTGAAGAAATTAATGTTAAAAAAATTATAAAATCTCATAATTAAAAGTGAGAAAGAAACACTTTTAGAGTTTAACTCTCGGTTTAAATGTATTTTTAATATGTAATTAAGTTTTTAATATTTAGTGTTTCTATAATTTTGTTTAGTATTTTTTTAATATCTGTATTTTATAATTATACACTAGAAATGACTTTTCTTTTTTTTTTTTTGTGTGTACAACCTAATTTTAATTTAGTGCCAAAAACAAATTAATAAATCAGTATTTTTGCTAATCAAAACTTCAACATTATTGATAGCAATTTTTTGCTCCGTTTTATTTTATAATTAAGCGTGGAAAGAGTTTAGGTCAGGGATGGCACAATATTTTTGGCACGCCAGTGATCAAAATGGCTAGCATTGTACTTCAAAGTTCACTATGAAGTATTAAGAACAAATGCGAATGATCGGGGTGGGGCAGCACACTCGTTTTGTTGTTGTGGCCTTAGTTATGTCGCAGACTACCATTGCTTATGAGGTAAAGTTTGTCTACACATAGCATAGTCAGTTTCATTGACACAACTGTATTTTAAAGTTACGATTTTTAAACGTTATTTAACATGGCTAGTTCATAAAAAAAACAATAAGTGCAAGATAGAAGTGTAATAGAAAATTTCAAATTAAGTGGACGATAAACATAGCATTATTAGTAAAAAGGCGAAAAAAACGGTGTGTGTTTTATATTCTGGAATAGTAGTATGAAAAACTGCTCAAATTCAGCATGTATTCTACAAAAAGTAACATCTTACAATCTAATATAAAGCTATTTATCATCTACACAATCTGCAACATCAGAAGTCACACTGTTACTTTTTAATTTGAATTACACTTATAGTTAAAATATTTATAATTATACAGTGCAAAAAGTATTTTTAGGTGGTAAAAAATAGTTTTGTGTTGTTAGTATTCAGTTTTATTATTTTCCCAATAATTAAAGTCAAAATTATTTGACAGCACATCTATACCTTATTAAACACTTCTTTAAAAAAACGACACGTTGATCCCATAAAGGTTTACCACCCCTGGTTTGGTTATCTCTTTTAATTTTTGTTATAAATGGGCGGCATTTTACTTCTTTGCCCAGGGCCCGGAAACTGCTAGCGCAGGCCCTGGGCCCAGTTATCAGTGTCCACTAACTGAACCAGTAAATTGTATTAGACAATGCCTTGTAAATTTTTAAAGAGGAGGGGCGGGCTCATTTTTAATAAGAAATTAAATGAATTTATTTTAATCACTTTTTTACATAGTTGAAAATATAGAATAATTTGTATGTATTACTTATCAAAAAACATAATTTCTACAATATATAAAAGAAAATAAGAACTTTCACAGTGAATATAAACAAAAATTGTGATAAATAAATAAAAACAATAATTGTAAAAAATCAGTTTAATTAAACAGTAAAATTTTCATGACAATGAAAAGATGATTTTAAATTACCAATAATGAAATGTGAACATTTATTTAGAATTACATTATAACAATGAAAGAGAATTATAAACAAATATAGTACATAAATGTTTTATAAAATTGTTCATGAACAATAAAGCTATTAAATATACTTTAAGTAAATTGACATAATTATTAAATTCCATATATGAATGTTTTTAAACAAATTTAGAAATCTCACTGTATTTGAGGTGTAGGAGTAATTACTGTATTTACTTCTTTTGGCTTCATTAAACAATAATAGGCACTTATCAAGTAGTTTATTGGCTTGTGCATATGTTGTATCCAGGAAATTTAGCATTGGACATTTCTTTTAAATGCATTAGTTTTCATTAAATACTGTTCGAGTACTTGACTCTAAATTATGAAGATTTTTTGTTCCTTGGAAATATTTGTACTTTTATCCACTTTCTGACCTAGTGCAGATAGTTTATTTTTACATTCTTGTAAGCCTAAACAAGTCTGAATATGCTCACAGATACTAGGGATTTAATAAGATTATCATAACATGTACATTCATATTCATGAACACAAACATTGCGATTGGAAGAACTGGAAAACATTTACATGCGGCAGACAGACGCGTCAATTTTTTTTTACAATATAAGAAGATACACTTTCTAAAGATGGTTTAATAATCCATTCCTTGTCATCAGCAATAGTAGAAACTAAAGCAATTGATTGGCTCTGTTTCTGATGCATATTTTGTTATGGATGCGGAAGGTACTTTTCTCGATGAATTACACAGCTTTTCAAAGATTTTGTTCTTAGTCAATTTCAACAATGCATCTAATGTTCTGTCGATTCTTTTAATTTTCTTCCCTTCTAGATATATACATGTTTAAGGGCTTTATGGAATGATTCTAAGTGAACATTTGTATTTAAACCTACATGTTTTTGTATAACAATATGCCCACTGTTGTGTGCATTGGGTATAATATGTGAACAGTAAAATTTTTAAATTTCTAGTATCTGGATCATCTTCAGTAATTTAACAAAATTATTTTCTGTTTCTAAAAACGTCTCCCCCGTTGGGTTCCTGCATTAATGCTACTAAGTTTGTAAACAGACACTTTCTTGATTCTTGAACTGATTTTAGAAAGATGCTTCCTCCAACATCTATCAACCAGCCCAAGGACACAAAAATTGATGCTGAGTAGGCACCATACAAACTTCCCAAGCATTATAAAATTCAGGAGCATCATCAGATAAAAAAACATTGGCAATAACACCAACTTTACTTCTAACATAATGATAAAGTTTATAAGTTCAAGGTTTATTCTGTTACAAATACAATATGCAACTGGACATCAATATCAAACTCATCAACAGTTAACAGAGTTGTTAAGAAATAGTCCTGAGGAATTTGGTCCATAATGTGAAATCCACACATATTTTGGGTTGCAAAAGTCTGTCAACATTTTGTTGCATTTTGGTCATAAAAATCAAGCAAAAATCTTTGCTCACTAAGAAACCCTGTGATATCACTCTCTCCTTGATCTTTATAAAAAATAACAGGATTATCTTCTTCACATTGTGACACAGATTGGACCCATAATCTGATACCAGTTGCATCCATTTTCATGACTCTCTTCAAGAATTATACAAGTTAAAAGTCTTTTTTAATACTTTGAACATCTTTTTTTGGTTAATACTTGTATCTGTTGAGATTCATCAGATCCATGTTGAATACCATCCAGAATTTTACCCAAAGATGATTTTAATCCCTCATTATTCTATCTGAAAATAATGGTAATAATATAAGTAATTATAAGCTTTCATCTTGTTTATACAACAAATCGTAAATATTAAGAATAATTTTAGAGTTTCTAAGTTAAAGCTATTTATAATTGTTGAAACTCCTACAAAATGTTATATACCTACAGAAATATATTTTTATTTTTAAAAATACAATATAATGCTTTCCCTTACAATTTTTCTAAAAAAATACCTTTTAATTTAACACAGATTTAACAATGTAAAGTAGAATAGCAAGTTTAAGCAAATATTACATATAATACTTGATTTACAGTTTCCAAGTGTATACACACATATTCATATTCTATACAGATAACAATCATGAAAAAAGTTTGTATTATAAAGAAAATTTTTTAGAAAAACAAAAACTAGTTCTTTTAAAAATATTGCACCAATCTAATATACTCTATATAAATGTGAAAGTTTGTGAGTCTTTGATGCAAAAAAACTGAATGGATTTTTAATGAAACTTTACAGTAATATAGCTTATACATCAGAATAACACAGGCTATAATTTATAAAAAGTGTCCAAAATATAACAATATTTGTCAAGTAAGTAGGAAAAAAAATTCTGGCATCTGCAAGAAAATCTGGCTTGTGCTGCAAAAAAAGCCCACCACAGCATATATCTATCTTTTGTTTGTGAAAAAGAACTTTTGTTTTATTTACGCAAGGTGCTCGCTTCTAATTAATTCCTCTGATCAGCATAATGCCTATTTTTTTATTTCAGAATAAAACTAAGTTTTTTGAAAGGGAGAGTTGTTATAAATCTCTTTATTTTAATTTTTTTTTTAATGATTTTATTATGCACATTTGGTAGTAAGTTGATCTTTTTCCAAATAAATGCTTTTATCAGTTCTGATAGCAAAGTAAATAAACTTTCTCTTTCACAATGCATCATTTGGACAAATTTTCAAAATTTGTTTGTAAGTTATTAGTTAATTATAACTATAATTTTAATTGAATGAGCAAGATATTGCGTTAAGTATAAAAATAATTAAAACTATTGCTATATTTTGGAGCAGTGAATATTAACATCCCTTTGTTCAGCTACGAGGGCTTTTGGCAACGGGTCACGTAATTTTGAACCATGGTCAAGTGACGTGGGCGACACGAGCTTGCACCCCCTTCTCCTAACTACCACCACACCAACTTAGAAGGGAATATTCTACCAATACTTAGCAGGAATATTCTTTTGAAATCCACTTCAAGATATATGGCAGAACTTTGTGGGGTTTTTATAGTGGTATTTTAGCGGGGAAGCTTGAATAGTTTTGCAGCAACCCACGAAGATGTTGTGTTTCAGTGGATTGCAAAGATTATTATTTTGTCCCTGAAAAATAGTTAATGTCAAAATTTAAGTGTCTTATGTTTTTGTATGTTAGTGAAGACCTTGGAAAATGATTTGACTACTTATTTTAAGTGGACGGTATATATAATTAATTTTACAGTGGAGTATCTTTAATTAATTTATTAGCTCTAACGGAAAAATTTAATTTAAATTAATTAATCTTAAAAATTAAATTTTCAAAAGTGGAGTATTTTGTTTATGTAAGTATATATCCCTTAATTTGTAAAAATGTAGTGATCCAAAAAAAAATATTGTATGAAAAAAACTGCAGTAAATCATAATGTGGTTGGATAAAGTATTAAATGCATTTCTCCCCTACATGGCGGGTCTTACAAAGCTCTAATAAAGCTCGAGCTACGAAAGTTGCTAGGCATTTGCCAACTTGACTCTATCGTTAACATTTCGCTATGTTTTTCATTGAATCGCCATTATAATTTAAAAGACGGTGTTGCTTGCGAATATTACAATTTTAAAATAAAATAAATACAACAGAAAGTAATATTAATGTATTAAGACTTTCAGATATAAATTATTTACACTACTTTCAGCATTCATTACGCAAAACTTTTAACAATGTGTACTTTTGCAGAGCAGAGATCAGCTTAGGGAGGTATTTTGAAAAAATCGACCCTCAGAAGTGTTACAAGGAATTATAAATAAAAAAATCCCTTTTTATCAGCTATTAGATCTACATACTTAAAATTTAACAAAGGCGTTTTTTTTTTTTTTTTTTTTTTTTTTTTTTGTTTAGCTGAGATATGAAAAAAGCTTTTTTGTTTAATTTGCAATTCACATAAAATTAACCCAGTAAAAACTTCTTTTTTCCTTCAATCTGTGTTGTTTAATTTTTTCAGTTCACCCGTCTGAGAACGGGTACCAACAGTATACAATAAATAAGACTTTCTTATACACACAAACACAGCTCTTACATTTGTAGAGCAGAGAGATCGTGAGAGTTATATTTATGTAGCACTACAAAGTTAGCAAAGGCTATTGACAGCAGACCTCATAATTTTGAGCCATGGTCAAGTGACAAGGACAATGCCTGAGCTGGCACCTCCCTCTTCTAACTTCCACCACCACCAATGGCAAGGATGTTTGAGCCTTGACATATTTAGTGTGCATCAGCCCTCTGCATGTCAATCTTCAGCAGTTTTAAGGCTCAAACTCATGACATACCTGGCACAGGTCTGACACCTTGACCACTAGGGTATTATAGCCACCTTACATTTGAAGAAACTGATACTTTACCATAGTAAAAATTGCTTGAAATACTTAGGCCAAGTATTTACAGTTCATTTAATTTGTGCAGCAATAGGGGGTACACGCAAGTCTTATTCAACTTAAATACCGGATAAATTAAAATTGATTACCAGAAAACTTATTAATATAAAATAATAAATGAAAAATCATTACCAAGAGTTTGACCCTTTCTTCTTTAGCTCCTTGACCCTTAATATTTGCGTCTATCTCGCCCTGGTAACTGGTCATGACCGTAATGTACTGGACAGTAGACTACATAAACCCTTTTGGATACTTTGACCATCATAGTTGAAGGGCAATGAGCATTCATTTTGTTTGATTCAAGCTTTGTTGGTCGTTTTCCAGTTGAGCGACTTTTTGATAGTCCACTACGATGACATATATAATAGTAACATTTTCTTTGGCAGCCGAAATTCTAGCTGCCGAATGAAACTATACAGGCATTTCTTTTCTTCTTCTACTTTGCGTTTCCATTCGAAAAAATCTCTGTAACAAACAGCCCAGTTAGAACATATTTTGGAAAAATTTTACATGATCACTTTTTAAAATAGGAAATATTTAGGGCTTTTTTATATAATTTCTATTGTAAAGACAGATGCCGAAATAATATCATATAAATTTTTCAGTTACTTCATTACTACAGCAATTTTGTTGGAACTATTTTTGAGATAAATCTGTGAAATCATAAGTATATTTTGCTTATGGAATATGCATGTGATTACAAGAAATAAAAGAAAAGTTTCATCTGCAGCAACAAAATTAACTGCTAATGTGAATACTCCTCCCCTTTAAAGTTACTAATTGTGAAGCAAGTGTTTATTAACATTACTATAAAAGTAACTTACAAGGGCTATTGGTGATGGACCACGTAATTTTGAACACAGTCAAATACGAGACCAGAGCTAGCACTCCCCTTCTCAAACTATCTCTACACACCAATAGAACTTTGAGCTTTGACAAATTTAATGTACATCAACATCTCTGCATGGAGGGTCTTCAGTGGGACCTATCACTTACCAAGTTGGATCTATCTTTCTATATTATATATCTCTCTTTGGAACTAATTTGATATCGGGGGTAATTGCGCCTAGCAGTGTTTTCTGTAGCTGGAATGAAATCCAATATGGCAGCCTAATGGTAATTTAATGATACACAATAATTTTAAAGAATTGTTTTGAAATATATTGATATGTATTTCAAGTTATTGGAAGAGACTGAGAATAACATAGATCAATCAATAAGTAATGAATAACAATAATATAATAAAAAGTAACATGTTGTAATAATAGTATTATAAGCAGCATATAATAATCTTATAACATTATTTTATCATAATTATATGTAATATTCATATAGTATGATTTAATAGTCATTAAATAATAATAATATAATATAATTTAATAGTAATTATAAAAGAATAATCATCGAATTGTAAAAAGATTAAAATAATGCATAAGATTACGCGTATTGCATAATTTTGAATAAATAACATATGAGCTATAAATAAACAAAAATAATTTATAAATAAATAATTATAAATAAATAACAATATTAATTATAAATAAATAAGAAAATATGTAATAATATTTATAAATAAATGTTAAAAGAAACAATTAGAAATGAATAATATTAGATGATTATTAAAAAAGTAATAAGTGCATTTTTGTATTACATTATGAATAAGATAATTGCATAATGCATGTTAAAACTAATTAAAATTCTAATAACAAAGTAGTGAAAGCTAGCAATATGAAACTTGTACTTCAAGTGCCTTCAACAGTGGATCGAACAAAGAGCGTAAAAAAGAAAAAGAAATTTAAAACGTAAAAGAAAACAAAAATAAATGATTAATAGCGATAATTAAAAGCACAACACTTATTCTTCTAAAAAAAAAAAATATTTTAGTACTCACTCATTTTAGAAATATCCATATTCAAAAGTAACACAGAATTAAACAGAAGATGCGCAAACAATGAAGAAAAAATTACACTGAAAATGGTAAAGCTTTTTACAGAAATTAGAAATTTTATTAGAATCGTCTGAAATTAATAGGGATACAGGGAAAAAACAATAAAATTTATTTCTAATATATGTTATCCCCATGGCAACCACATCGACAGATGAAAAAAATATTAAGGTAACCATATTGTAATGTTATCGCCCATCTTGGCGTGAACATAAACAACTTGGCGTTATTACCCGATATCAAACTAGCACCCTCTCTTTAATAAATAATGAGTACTACCCTTAGCTACTGTAAAATCCAACATATAACATGCACCTATATGCAATGCTATACCATGCAATTTTTAATTTTTAGGTATATTAGCCATATAATGTGTAACCCCTTTTTGCAAAACATGAAATGTACGTATGTAAAGGCTCTTATGTTTTGATGTCATTTATTGGAGATATTCTTCTAAGTTTTAGAAAAAAATAGTAAACTTTTTAGAACTATAACCCTTTACATTCATTAAAAAATAGTATTTCGATATAAGCGATGTGTAAAAATCTAATTTTTTCTTAGCTCATTTTTTTTTTTTTAAAAGCTGTCTTATGCACACCCTTAAATTTCTATCTTATTTTTTGTGTTAAAAGTGCAGGTTATACGCCGGATTTTATGGTACATCCAATCCTTCTTGAGAAAGAGTCATTGTATCCTATTCACTAATATGAAATGAAATGCCTTCAAAATGTTTTCAATTAGAGAATTGTGAGATAAATAAACTTAAATAACAGGGAGTTTATATGGGCTTATATGATCTTAATTTGTCATTTCTGCAAAAATCATGCCAAATTCATTACAAAAAAGTATCATTTAATTGCAATAGACCAGGATCTTACTTAAACAATTCTTCAATGACAATTTTATAATTGCTAATAAGAGTTGGTAAAGTAAGTTTTTAAATATTTTTTGCTACATAATTAATTAATTACTCTATTGAAATTTTGGTATTTTCTGTTAAGCACTACACTTTCGTACATCAATGCATTTTAAAGCTTCACAAATGTATTTAGATAGATTATTATACTGAAGAGCTTGAGACAACATACTTAAAAACAACTCTTATTAGGAAAGACAATTAAAATTAGAGCCTATCTCACCCCTCTTAATGAGAAAACATCAAGTAAAAACATGCCAAATATACCGCGGGTTTAATAGAATTTAATATCATTTTAAAATCATACTTTTTAAAATCTTTTAAGGACTAATTTTTTTTCAGATACAAAAGTTCCTCAGTATACTTTTTTTACATTACCAATGAATAAACTCTATATATTTTACGATTTTTTGATAAAAATATTTTTTTAAATAAAATCTGAATAAAATTAGTAATCTAATTTATTGAAAGAACTGTACTTTGCATTATTGCAACCTTTATTAGTGGCATTATATGAAACAGAGCACCTGGTTGCCAGTTCAGCATGCACAACACATAAGAAATTAAGATAGCCAACTTGGTGAGTTATTAATAGAGTTGGCGATTCTTGCAATAGGACATAAGGAGCAAAAAGAACTTGCATTGTACCATTTTGGTAATTGAGTACAATTTTAAATATAATCAAAGGTTATATGTGATTTTGTAGGAAATATAATAAAAGAGAGGGAGGATAAAAATAGTTGTTTGTAGTCTTTTTTTCCTATAGTTATGTAAAATACAGATAGTTCCCAATTTTAGGACCTGTACTTTATTGTTATACTCAGATCATTGCTGTCCAACCAGGGCATGGAGGATTCCTTTAAGTATCCTTAGACACAGGTAAGATTATATATTGGAGGATACTTTTAAACCACTTGAACAACGCCTTGAAAAACTCATATATTACAAACAGATTCCAAATCGAGTTCATCAAATAGATGCAATTTCATACAAATCGTATGATCCATTGTAGTCAAAATTTTTTTAAAAATGCAATGGTTGTTAACAATACTAAGTATTGCTTATGTATTCTTTAAATAGAAAGGTTTACTAATATAAAAAATTCAGACGCATTAAAGTAAACTTATAGAAGTTATCTCAACAGTCACTACCTTAATATTAAAATTCATACAATTCGAAAAATCATATAAATCTGCTGCGAAAAAAATTTTTGTGCCGATTTTTTCCATTTTTATTGAAAAACATGGGAGTTCAAACATTGTACATTCTAACGACAAATACTTTTCAAAGCATAATCTGTGCGCAAACGCACCTTTTTCAGTATGGAAACGATGCTCTTCCAGTTCATTTTACATTGTGTTCCTTGACACATGAGTTCTAATACTCTCATAATTAGGAAATTATTATTACCACATCAGGGCATCGAAGACGACCAAAGTTTACCGGTTCCACGCCATGAACTTCACGAGATATGTTGATACATATTGAAGTTGTCGTAAGTGTTTACTACAATGACCTATAAGAGGTTTTTCTTTGCTTATCCTTCCCCATATTTACTTCAGAGGAAGTTTCGTATGTCTTAAAGATCAAAAGTAAGTATAAATTTACAAAAAACACAGCTCGTAAAGCATAAATCTTAACAAAACGCTTAAGAATAACATTATGTTTGGAATAAACACTGCCAGACGACTCCGCTCAACTGAAAATGGGACGTATAGTACTTTAAAACGGTCAGATGACGAAACCGACATAACTGTAGGTATCCCCTTTCCTGCCATCGTGACGACGTAAAACTCGGTTCCTCGGCATAAAGGTCTTGAATGAGAAGAAAAAAAAAAAAATTATTTGGTTATGATTTACATTTTTACGGGATATGGAGTAATAATGGCTATTATTTCCATTTGAACAAAACTTTTAACACACTGTTCAAGATTCTGGGTATGGAGCCAGTAGCGTAACTAAGAATACTAAGGGCCCTCCTCTGCCAAGTCGGGTTTGGGTCCCAAAGTCAGATCTTACAAAGGGATTACCAAAGCCATAACATAACATCGGCTTTCTTCCCTAAAATGCACTACCCTTCCTGTGATGTGGGGTATACGTTACGCCATTGTACAGAGCCTGTGAACGCTTCCGGGCTTTTATCTCTCCTGTATGACAGGTGGGGAAACTTCACTTAATAAATAAGAGAAAATGTCTCATAGTTATGGGTCTACACTGCCAATGAAAGAGAGGAAATTTATAGTTAAAAATCGGTAGAGAGAGTTAGATTAACGTCGCACTATAAAAAGAAGAACGAGAAGTTTATTGACGATTGACCTTTGTTATATTGAACTTCAGCCAAGTGTGTGTGTGTGTGTCGAGGACGACATCTAAGCTGAAATTCCTTCTCTAACTATCACATCACACACGATGACATTGACCTCGTGTGACCTCTATACACGGCTGATAAGAATCAAGATTGAGAAGTATGTACAAGCTCTACTTTGTAAACAACATTAAGAGTGGAACCCGCGGAATTTCCGGTGTAATGTTTATCTATGGGAAAACATCGAAATTCAACTGAATTTTTCAAAAGTTCTAATACAAGTTTTGAAACTTAACTATATGAATAGAAGATGATCTGTAGATTTCAGATTTAGGATTTTCTATTATTTATTTCAGTATCTATTTAAAATACCTTGTTAAAATTTTAGCTCATTTAGAGC